>JZLH01S0081108.1:9403-29632 GCA_001188425.1 Eucidaris tribuloides | reverse complement strand
GTCTGTTTTTGCTTTGTCTGTGTGTCTGTATGTGTATGTGTGCGCGCGTGCATTTGAATATGCACTATGATCGATCCCTGTGAACAGCAAATCACCCCCCCCCCCCACCAATGTGAAAACCTGTCTACTTCACTGGTTATAAAAGTCGTATACATGTATCGAGAAAAAAATTCCACTGACACTACACTTTCCATCCAAAAGGCTTCATCGCCCACCCTCTGTTTGTACAGTTTCGGATAAAAATAGACCGTGAAATGGGTACATGCATGATTTGATAATATTACGCACGAGCGTGTGTCCTATGGGGCATCTGGGCTTATCATTGAAATGTTTACGGTCATTTCTGACATCTGGCATTTTATGTTCTACATTTCAACGCAATTGGTTCATCTGATTCCTTGGAATTTGACATTTAAGTGTTTACTACACGAATTCATTTGTCAGCGCCCCGCAACTTCCACAAAATCAACATTACTTTCCTCAGCTTTTAAACATCGGGAACGACGTGAAATTACAGAAGGCGCTTGCAAAGAGAAATACCTTGTGTAGTATATTTGTTTACATTTTGTTTACTCAAGCCGGGTCATTTGTAATATTAATAGGATCTTTAATTTATGAGTTATAAATGCATTTTAAATACTACCACCACAAATTTGCGTTTGTGGAATCAATATCTTAATAACTAAACGTATATTTAAGGTAGCAATCCTATGCGAAACGGGTTAAAACAACAGTAAAAGCTCATCTCAAACTCAGGCAGAAGTCTGAATACAGTTACAGGAATATGTATGAGAAATATAAAACCAATCGGCCAATTATATTTAAGAAGAACAAATTAAACTGTAACCACATGTTACCTCCCGATCAACCGAAATTTTATTCAACCACCATAGTTGAATTTTACATGGTCTCCAGGGATGACGATTAAAAAAAATCATTTCAAAAGCTGTGATTTCGCTCAAATATGACCTACTCCTGGAGACAAAGCAGTGGGCGAAGCTATATTTCTGTTATAACTTGTCTGTTAAACGTTAAACTCACATAATTGCAATGCAGTGGGCTTGCAAATTAAAACATCGCTACATTAAAAAATTAATTTAAAAGCTGTGAGATTTCTCTCATAAAATGGCATACTTCTAGGAAATGCTGATTTATTTGCATATTATTGCGAGTTATAGTGTTGCTATATCACTAGTACTCAGACACAATACCAACAAAATCTTATGCATCAAATAAGATACCAATTTCTTCCAAAACGATTTTGGGTTTACAACACATTGCAAATATCTGTCCGTTTATATACAACAGTTATTGATTTGTATTAATGAATGAAAGGTTTGCAGAGAGAATTTAAGATGCAGAATAAATTGCTGTTCATCTCTGTATTATGAAATTAATGAAAAATAAGATCAAATGCTTGATCTGATATTTTTATTGACTCAGAAAAAAAGTGACCCAACAGGATTCGAACCTGAAACCTACTGACATCCGGCAAGCGGCGCAACCACCAGGCTATGCTGGGTAACGGCAATGCCACGGTTTACTTGGTTACAAATACTGGAGAATCATCCTTACTGTCTGAGCTCATTAATATTTAATAAGCCCCGAGTAGGGACGAACTGTATTAATGAATGAAAGGTTTGCAGAGAGAATTTAAGATGCAGAATAAATTTGCTATTCATCTCTGTATTATCAAATTAATGATAAATAAGATCAAATGCTTGATCTGATATTTTTAATGACTCAGAAAAAGAGTGACCCAACAGTTATTGATTTATTGATAACAACACTATGAAAATAAATTTGATATACGTTTGGTTACCTGTCCTGTGAATTGTCCTAAGATTAGATATGAACTTCAAAATGATTTAAATAATGTTTACTTTAATCGAGAAAGTGTAAAGACATCCCGGGGTTCCTGTGCATCATGTATTAATGACGGATGATTCCAGCACGTAATATGTGCCACAGTATGAAGTAGCATGCATAGTACTGCAGCCAGTGGAATTATGGTAATAGCAGTCCGGAAGGTAAGCCAAACCACGTGTGACCCTGGTGTTCGATGCGACTTAATTGATTTACTACACTCTGATTGAGATTAGTAAGTACAATTTACTGTGTGCTACGGCTGCGATTAAATGCATAATGTATCATGACCTTCGTCGTTCATATAGTGTTGTGTTGCGAAGAAAATTCAATAAACGAATGGGCAAGAAGTATACTTTCATATACGCAAGGTTGTAGCCATTTTTCATACATGTACATTTTTCGTCTAATGATATTGTTTAGAGATAATTATATCGGCATTTATTTCCAAGTACAGTTATCCTAATGCCTGAACGTGTCATATGACGTGGAGTAAACTAAAATTATTGAATTTACGTAAAAATGTTTGTTACTCTCTATAGACGGACAAACATAAATAGGTAGAGTTGGTGGTTCATCGCCTTGGATCAGCACCTTTAAGGCACCCTCTCACGACAGATAGATAGATAGATAGATAGATAGATAGATAGATAGATAGATAGATAGATAGATAGATAGATAGATAGATAGATAGATGGGGATATACATGTATAGATAAATATACAGTCGGTTAATATATGATATATAAATAAATAAATGAATAGATAACTTACAGGACTTATTCATTTATTTATTTATTTTTATAAAGCCGAGCAATACCCACTGGGTGGCTTTACCCATACCTGGATATAATATATACACATGTATATAAATATAATATATACATTTAATATGGATATCATATATACATATATATGGATATACTATAAACATATATATATTGTGTGTGTGCATATGTGTGTGTGCGTGTGACTGTATGTGTGTGTGTGTGTGTGTGTGTGTGTGTGTGTGTGTGTGTGTGTGTGTGTGTGTGTGTGTGTGTGTGTGTGTGTGTGTGTGTGTGTGTGTGTGTGTGTGTGTGTGTGTGTGTGTGTGTGTGTGTGTGTGTGTGTAGTGTACGAGTGTGCTTAAAGATTCAATTGTATTCTATATCAGATATTCCATGTACATAAAGTAAATTGGAAAGTCGAGCAGAGTGCACGTATGGAAAAAAATGTTGTTTATATTACTAGCATTAGGGTAGTGAAAATTGAGGTAATATTAGTAACTTTGATATTTGCCGAGATTATTACAAAATATATTTTTGTATTATTATACCATCGATCGAACACTTATTCCAACAGAAATGCGTGTTCGTAATGTAAATCTCATTTTTGATGTTATAACAAATATTACCCTCAAGGTGAGTTTCATGATGAAGGTTAGTGTAAAAACCTGCATGTTCACAATTTGACATTGGTATCAATGCATCGTTTTACTAGTATGTACAGCTGTATCAATATCTTCAAAAAAACTTCAAAAAATTAACGTAGGCACGAATCATTCTGTGCGTTGACCGGCGTGATTTCAGTGTATTAATCTATATAATACACGGCATGTCTGTAAATGCCTCCAACATAATATTGACTTTTCGTGGCGGATGCGCGATTACGTGGTGTTGAAATGAGAACCGGTTAGTGTACACACGACCCAGGGTCCTTTATTGATCGGCGGGTGGTATATTAGTTCTAGGTGTATAATGATGTATCACTGTTATAATACCAATGAACGGAAGGTACGCGACTGGTTCCAATTTTGGATAATAAGCGAAAGCCGAAATTGGTTCAAATGTAATTATGAATCGGTGATCTTTACACTATGTATTATGAAGATTGTTAAGCATCAGTAAAGCAAAGAAAATATGACAAGCAGATGAAATGCACCATCTAGTACAAATTTCACGCGTCGTCATGGGCGTCAAGAGGTAGGAGCAAGAGAGACATGTGAATTCCTACTTTGGGGGATCACATATTACCGAAAATCACATCATCAGTATCCATTTACCCGCATATTTTAAGCTTTGCTGTCTACAATCATAGAAAATCATTTGAAAATATTTGTGAAATGTGATTTTGGAGCACAAATTTGTAGAAAATGGCTATTATTGATGAGCAACCATTTGATCGGTAAGTCCGTCCCTTCGCCAAGAAATCCTGATGCATACGACTGAATTATGGCGATAAATTGATACGAGGATTATCATTCAATTGTTTCAGACGTGAAAGCACTGCTTATATGCCTTCACTTACCACGTTCACCAATTTACACGAATTTACAAGGATCAAGAAGTGCGTAGAAAACATTTTTATAGGAATCGGTTTATCCTTCTCTATCCTCTTGCACAAAACAACACCCTATACTGGACAGGTAGGTCCAGCTGCAAGTCAATTACACCTTCAATGCAAGAAAAATGGTGTCTATATTGTCAAAAAAGGGCGCTGTGAATAATAATTCTGCATGGAACTGGAAATTTGATTTGAAAATATCGCAAATAAAGAGTTAGAGGTAACAGAAGTATTCTTTCTACTACTCTCATTCAAAGCTGACGGTGTTCCATAAATAACTTTTTTTTTCAACTACTGGACTTCAGTTTAGCAGTTGTTGCTTCACTTGGAGAATATTAGCAGTTTTTCTGCAAAAAGGCCAGTGATTGATGATGAAAACGTACTCATGTATTTTTATGCCTGATAAAAAACTTCATGACTACAAACATACGGTTATGATTTACAACATGTCAAAATGTACACTTCATACCATTAATCGCTTTGTTTAAATTTCAACCATGCACATAAACGGAAGCACACGTTCGAGATATGATGCGAATAAAACATTTTACATTATGCAATGCAATTGATGCGACCGCGAACAAAACTGATGTGACAACTTAATGTATGTTGGCCCTGAAAAAGATATGTTAACCTGATGTACAACCAAATCAGTTGTGCTACTAATGGTGTTGACGCCACTGGAATTATCTCAATCCAAGGACGTAGTTACGGGGGCCTTGGGCACGCTCCCCCCCCCCAAAAAAAACGAAAATAAATAAAAAAATAAAAAATAATAAATAAATGACATTTCCATCCCCACAGGGTGCCCCCACAAAATTAAAAATCATATCATAATAAAAACTGCAGAGGGGAAATGTGTTCCTCGTGTCTTTCACCAGAAACCCTGACTACCCTACCCCTCCCTCTCCCCCCTCCCCATAGCTACGCCCCTCTCTCAACCTCGTCGTCTCGCCTTACAAGCGCAACATTGCTATTCCGCGAGAAAGCATTACGAGACGGCGTTGAACTTGAATAATTATGCACGTTGTAATCAAATCCTTACCTGACGTTGTTGCAACTGTTTGTCCGGTGTTTTATGTTAAAGACACTATGTTTAACATTGTTTGGTTCAGTTTTTAAAAAAATGGTCAATCTTTGATATCTGAGCTACATAGAAATTTATTCAACCTCCTTTAAAAAAAAATCATCTTCAATCACATGGCTTCATTATATTTGCTAACACTTTCAATGTCGGATTGTTTTTAATGTTTTGGATTCACATTCATATTTCATATATATTAAGGGACGTCAACGAGTAGTCCAAATCCAATCTCCAAAATAGTTGTATATAATTACTTCCAATGCTGTATAATTCAGTTAATTTTATTTTAAAATCTATTTTTTTTTCAACTGAATCCATTCAATGCAAGTATGTTTTCGAGCCTTGGACAAGGACACATTAACATCTAGCCCAGTATTACAAGAGTGTGGTATCCCCAATGGGTGCCCCCCCCCCCCACACACACATTTCAGAATGGATTTGCACCCATGCATCACGCGATATTATTATACATGTACCCATGAAAAGGGGATGAGTGAAACGTTACAGTTTGCTTATCCCAGGATTGATCACATTTTATTAATTTTATTAGTGAAATCGAAACCCCCTTTCTTTTTTCTTCTCTTAATTCATCCTTCAATATTGATGTTGAAGAATATACATTCATTTTTATCCCTCAACTTAGGCAAAATTGTCGTATAGTTTACAAACAGGAATAGATCATTAGCACCCGTTTCTTGTCTTCGGACTGTTCTGTATTGATGAAACCTACTTTGATCCCATGATATAGTGCAAACTTTACAAAACATTGCATTATTAGACACGTATTATCGCCCTCCTTTCAATCCTTCCTTACTTATTAATCTTGATGAAACATACGTCAGTCCCAAGGTATAACTGGGTATAGTTTTCTACGCGACACTGGATTATCGGAGTGGTGAACAAACACGATTAACGGATCAAAGTGGACGGTGTGAGGGAATCGGGTCTACGTCAGTCATCGGGTCACCACTATCTAGCGTAGTAAAACCATCGAGCTTCACCCTTTCACTGGAAACGGGATCAGTGTTGGCGACTTACTCGTTGTAATAAGGACACCATCCAGCCCCTTAATCAACTCCGCAGAATCGTGTTAACTGTATCCAGCTTATTCCACGACATTTTAACGATGTTATTCCATGGAAAAGGCGGTGGGTTAGTTTGAAGGCAGGGAATCTCTTTTGCACTCCTCCAGCAGCACAGCAACACATCACTCATGCCCTTAGGCTATTTATGAAGGATGTATGTTTATGGAATCTGAAGACCAGTAATTACCGAGAATTTGAAAACTACATCATAGAGTAACTGTCAGTTATTTTCTGTGTGAAGCTCATTGAACATGGTCAGTTCGATCATTATTTCAGTATTCATGAATTGGTGTATGAATAATAATATACAGTACGTAAGACTTATGCAAAAATAATTGTTATGTTCATAAATGCATATGGTACACATTTGTAAATTTTAAATAAATTTTATATCAGCCATGTACTGAAAGGGTCTACAAGTAGACTAGTATTTTTTGTGGTTAGGATACTTAATTCAATTCGAAATGTAACAGTTACTAAATTTCAACAAAAATAAATTTGCTGCGATAATTTAATTCTTATCTAACAGTCAATATAAGTCAAACCAAAAAAAATCCCCAAGTGTCTATACCATGATAGAGGTTGTTCGTAAATGCTTTGTTCTTTTTTGTACCAGTGCATTTACAAAATATAATTTTCAGACATGCAAAAGAGGTCTACTACCTATAAATAATTTATGAAATTTTCCTTGGCAGACGTCAAAGTTATAAAGTGACACCGAAGAAATGCCTTCCCCTCCCTCCGAGAAAATAAGTCACCAAATATTGGACACTTAATCGGCACAATCACGGGGTCAGTACGATCGAACTACTTTATGGTATTAAATGACCGGCTGGGCGTGTGGAGGTGGCAAACAATATTGAAAAGCTATGTATGTCGGCCTCATATCGACAGGTAGGAGCTACTCGTAAATTGCAGTGACCTTACAGGACCGTTGATAATACCTTTCGCTGTCCCCTCTCGTCTAGTGGTCGCCAATGTATCCACGGCGGTCATAAAATACCACTGGGATCATCTAATGAAGATGAAGACATCTAGAGTCCATGAATGACCGGTCAGGTATGATGACTTTAATCATCGAATCCATTTAACGAGAAATTTAATAACTAGATCGTCCCAGCTGATCCTATCTTGTGAGGTGTGAGTAATAAGCTTATCTGGAACTAGCAGACGAATAATTTTCGTTTGTACAATGGGTCATATCCAGAACGCATATTATGTTTTGCTGCTGTCGTTGTCTAATCATCCCAAATGGCAGTATGGCACGTGCTTCTTGATGCAACAGTCGCGAATACAAAACAGATTTTAAAGAACATACACTCTAAAAACAAACGTATCAATTTGAATAGAAATCATTTCAATCGGGGTCTTACAAGATTTCTTTTCAAAATCTGATCAGAATGTTAATAAATTCTATTTAAATTTGATTAGAATGTAATAAACTATGAAGCGAATTTATTCAAAATGTGATCAGATTTTGAATAGAACGCTCAAAAATCCCCGATTGAAACGATTCTTATTCAAATTGATTAGTTTGTTTTCGAGTGTACTTAAAGATTGCCCAGAAGTTACTTGGGAATTATTGATAGATTTTATATTGTCATGTATTTGGGTGTTTGTTTGAAACATCTAGAAGATGTAGCTGTTTGGGCCAGGATAATACCCATCAGGGGTATAAACATTTTACTTTAACTAAGTACGATTCAACGTTAATTTTGCATGTGACTTGAATGCGACATAAATTATTTACATCAAAAAATCCCTTTTATGTAACATAAATGTAACTTATGTTCAAGGTCTTCTGTTTTGTCTGCCTTTGCTAGTTCTATTGTATTCTTGATGCCATGTTTAGGGCCGCTTCTCTCACCGAAGTTTGTATGGCCTTAGTAAGGGTAATGCACTATATGGACGTAATACAATAATGTACCTATTCTCATTCCAAGGCAAAATGGATTGTACTAATTAACCCACAAAATGGGAAGTTTACAGGATGAAATATATATTACCGTCAAATTCAGAAATCTATTCTATCGTCCACGTCCTTATCGTTATACGGTAGTTTTACTTTGTCTGTATATATAGCGATAGAAAAACTCAATGCAAAATCCCAGGGATCTTTTTAACTTCAAATTGACGGCAAATATGAAATATATCTGAGACAAATTCGCAATCTGTTTCTAAGTGTACAAACCTTTTAGTACATTATAGCTGGTTTTCAGATCTACCTAAAACATCAATGATCGGAGTGTATCTCTTTGAACCAGACATCAGACCAACATCAATTGATATTAATCAGTAATCACTCTTGCAGTCCAAACCTCGTCGACTTTATTAGAAATAATGTGAATTGTTTGGAACAATTTAGATCCCTGTATTGCATGAAACCTGACTCAATATACTCTTTCCAAAAGACAATAGAACCAAATACGAAAACTGACGTAAATTATATTCATTCAATCGTATTTATCAATTCTATTCTACGAAATCAAGATCCACTCAAGTTTAAACTCGTATAACCATACAAAACAATGAAAGAATGGCGCGTAGTTTTACAGCTAACTGAAAACAAATGTGCCTTGTTAATACAAGACGCATGTTAATTTTAATTTCTGTTACTGATAAAAAAATACAAAATAAAAAAAAATGATAGCATTCGTCTGACAACGATGAAAATGACCCTAAAATTTTATAATTAACCCCTACAATAACCACCCTCACAAAATAACATGCATTATTTTTTAACTTATTGAAAGTTTTGTTGCAGTAATATAGCCGAGAGGGTTAAATAAGTTAGTTTTACATGACCAGTAGGAGGTACTTCTAACACTTACTTATATTATCGATATACAATAAATCATTTCCTTAGTTTTACATGACCAGTAGGAGAGGTACTTCTAACACTTACTTATATTATCGATACACAATAAATCATTTCCTTATCAACAAGAGTGGTGATTGATTTTTTTTATAATTTTAATGTAAGATGCATATACATGAAGAACACACCACGTATCCAAAAAGCCATTCAAACGGTTCGCCACAACTCAACAAAATTTAATACTATCAATGAGGAAAGTGAACATTTCAGTTGATAAATTGCCATTTTCCAAAAGGAACCTGTGCTCGTGACTCTTAAACGACGTGAGCCCCATTTATCGTTCCAACAAAATGGTCTTGGAAACTATTCCAAGCCTTTGAACGTGTGTGGATGAAGCTTCTATCTATCTGATGAGTTTCTGCAGCAGGAACCGAGACATGGATGGAAGTAGAAATACTGTCCTTGGTCACACGCCGATACATGTATTACAAATGGCGCCTTAGGGGAAAACGCCTGATGCCTAATTCTATTTCGCACGCTAAAACCGTGATTTCAGATTTTCTATTAGGCCTAGTTACGAACCCATGCAATTCCTGTAGGTATTTTGATGCAGAGATGATGATAATATTAATCAAATTCCAGCAGACAAAATTTTACCATTGGCGACATGGAATGACTCAGTGCAATAATTGCACTTAATGTCAATGATTGAGTGGTGAACTTCATGCAAAGAACAGGGCTAACATAAATGTAATGCCAACACGTCTAAAGATGAATTTGCTTACTGCTGCATTAACTTAAAGTGCAAATTAGACCATCGTCATCTTCATTATTATTATTATTGTCATCATCATCATCATCATCATCATCATCATCGTCGTCGTCGTCGTCATATCTGCCTCCTCTTCCTCATCACCTTCATATGCAAGAGAAGACAAAGAAGATGAAAATTCAGAAGAAGATAATAAAGAAGATGGCAATGATGATGATGTGATGATGATAATGATGATGATGACAATGATTGTAATCATCATCATCATCATCATCACCATCTTCTTTATAATCTTCTTCGTCTTCTGCATTTTCATCTTCTTTGTCTTTTTTGGCATTATTACATTATAAAGGTGATGAGGAAGAGGAAGAGGAGGCAGATGATGATGATGATCATCATCATCTTCATCATCATCATCATCATCATCATTGAAAAGAGGAGGGGAACGGGGAGGAGGGAAAAGGGGGATGGCAAGAAGAGTCAGAAGAAGACAAAATATGGGAAAAAATAACAGGAACAACAACAGTCGTAAACATCAACATCAATTTTATCAACCTGACCATGTTTCACCATCGGCCTGATTTAGAATCCGCGATATTTTATATTTGGGTTAAGTGAATCCCATCCAACCTATAAAAGGTAACCTAGTATACGGTTGCTATTCAAGGTGTGAATAAACGTGGCGATGGCTCCACTTACATTTACCCAGCCACCATTATGACATCTCCGAGGTTCGGTGGCGTTCCGAAGCTTTCCGAATTATATTATACGGAAGACTTCGGAGTGTGTATTATGTTGTACAAGGCATATGACAAACGATTTGGACGTATTGGTATTGGCAGTTATGCGTGCAAGCAGGCAAGAGAGCCTGGCGTTTCTATTGTTAAGAGTCTGTCAGACATGGGTTACATTTGGGACAATTTCGATTGTTGTGAATCACTTTGAGCAACCTTGTATCATGTCATCCGTGTGACACATACAGTGTATATACAATCTAGGCCTAGTAGGTCGACTTGAGGGTAAATTCCGATTCGGTTAATTCTTTTAGGCATTATCAATGCCTATATGATACCTTTATACACAATATTGTGTTAGCCCGGTACGTGAGTTAAAATCAATACCCTGTATACTTGTATATTTGTAATATCGTTAAATATTAACTAAAGTAAACTTATTTTTTCCCCCAATTATAATTTAAGCATATTTGTGGCTTCATTTCACTCGCGCACCATTTCAGAACTCAATACATTATTTTAGTTGCACCAAGCAACTGTGAAAGCAATTCGTAGACTGCATGTCTACAGTTTAGACAGTTATGCTGTCACTTGTAACATTATGTACAGAAGAAAAAAAATTGCACCTGAATTATTCTCGGCCGATGGAAATTCTGCAACACAGCAGTCTATTGGGGAACACTGGAATGGTCTCTCAATGGTTTTTACTTTTTTAAAGCACTTAACGATCATTTTGAACTGGGCTTCATTTTTTAGACCTTATCAAAGACACTAGTATATAGCATGGGAAATCATGTAGCTCACATTTTTTTAAATGTAAATATTGTTATGCGATGCCTTTAATTGTAAATATATAACTTCTTGAATTAAATTTGTGCGGTGTATGTATGTGTGTGCCCGTATGTGTGTGTGCGCATGTGTGTCTGTGTGTCTGTATGTGAGTGTTTATACCTCTCTGAGTGTTAGAATGTGACATGTATCATAGACTGCAATGCACATAAAAAAAAATATTTTAAAAAATGCAATGTAAACTGGAAAATTTCCTAAGTAAAAATAAAATTATTACACGACATAATAAAACTAAACCACTAGTAATGCACACAGTTTGAGAGTGTCTTATTTTTCAAAGCTCTACCGTACATCTGTTTAAAGGGGAATCCCAAGCTCATAACAAGATGCTTTGAAAAGAAGCAGAGAAAACAAGGAAACACATCGGAGGGGGGAGTTTGCGAAAATTGGGTACATATAAATACGGATATTGATTTGTTGATATTATTGCAATCATTGGAAATTTGCAACACTAAATTGTTCGATGTAATCAACCCTTTTATTTTGTTCTGTACGCAAAATGTTACTTGAATTTCATTCTCTGAACAAAAAAATATATATTTCCTTCATCAGTGTACTCAAATTAGCCCATGTTAAAATGATTTCCTATGTGAAGTAAGTGTGTTCAGGTACAAACATTCATGAAAATGGAAATTTAGTGAAGGTTGCTCACTATAAATGCCACAACGTTACTAATTTTATCACTGAGCTTGGAAGTTTTCGAACATTGATATCTTCAGATTTGCAAATTTTTTCTCAATATTTCAGTAATCTATTTTCCTGATTTTTCTCCTGTCTAAAGCAACTTGCTTTCAGCCTTGAATTATCCTTTAAGTTACTGACAAATATATTTTGCCGGTACACCCACTTTGCATCATCCGACATCGTTCTAGATGGATGAATCTATGCTAGAAGCGTTTCAAAATGATTAAGAAAACACAAATATCATCGCACAAAATGTAACAATGTTATTTTACACGATGCTCTTAAATAAATCACATAGTATCGCAAAAACAGGTGTCATTTATGTTTGGTTAGCTCCCTGTCAGGCGATAGAATATTCCTGACCTTACAACATTACCAAATACAGGCGGCGCTCCGATAGAGGTGAACTCTGTACATCACTTACCTACTGCACGAACTCGGAGAATGTCAACTCGATATGAGGCGGCGCTACCGTATGGAGAGGTAGCCCTGTATGCTGCAAGCCATACGCCAAACGTGCTGATAAAAATGATAAATATTATTTCCAGTCGAATTTCCGCGTGATTAAACGTCTTTTATCTCTGATAATAGCTTGTTGATTGGATCTAATGTCCGTTTAGCTTCCATATTTCCGTGGAAAGAGCGTAAACGAATATGTCGGCAATAAATTATGCACTTTGAGACGCACGGAGATCTCGTGCGTGCATCTGATGTGCATGCATGGCAGGTAGTACGATCCAGCGAGGGCAATGCCTGCATCATTTCGCTGCTACCCACAACCTGTATAAGTGCATAGATAATGAAGCGGGGTGGCCGCTGGTCGTATATTATTAGGGATCATCTCATAATGCACGTTGCTTGGCGCTCGAGGGAATGTCTATCTTATGAAGATAGTATTACGAGGATTGCTATCAGTGTACTCGCGCTTTTGAAAACGATATAAATGAAGACTGTTTTTATCTGATTTTCCCGAGTTGTTATATACAGTGATGTATATTGACATTTTGAATACAAAGGTGGTAATTTTCATATATATATAATGTTCGTGTGTGTGTGTTTGTGTATATTTTATGTGCGTGTGTGTGCGCGCGTGTGTGTGTGTCTTTGTATGTGTGCATGTGCATGTGTGTGTATGTGTGTGTATGTGTGTGTTTGTATTTGTGTGTATATGTAGAAGGGTGTGTATGTTTGTGCGTGCATACCGTATATATGTATGTATGTATGTGTGTATGTGCGGTGTAGGCTAAGTATATGTGGTGTGTGTGCATGTGTGTGTGTTTATGTGTGTGACTGTGTGGGTGTATGTGTGTGACTATGTGTGTATGTATGTGTTTGTGTTTGTATGTGTGCATGTGTATGTGTGTATGTGTGTGTATGTGTACGTGTTTGTATTTGTGTGTATATGTGTAATGGTGTGTAGGCCTATGTTTGTGTGTGCATATGTGTGTATGTGTGTATGTATGTATGTTTGTATGTGTGTAAGGATGTGTATGTTTGTGTGTGCATATATGTGTATGTATGTGTATGTGTGGTGTTTATGTGTGTGTTTGTGTGTGTGTGTGTGTGTGTGTGTGTGTGTGTGTGTGTGTGTGTGTGTGTGTGTGTGTGTGTGTGTGTGTGTGTGTGTGTGTGTGTGTGTGTGTGTGTGTGTGTGTGTGTGGTGCAATAAAGTGTGTATTGTACTGTTTGAACGTCATGAGAATAAGATCAGATTAGCTGTAATGTAAAATTTTAGTTTTAAATGAGTCAAATTATTGTGATTTTTGGTTAGATTTTACTCTTCGCGAAGTTAACGGACGGCAAATACAGGAGTCCCTTACACTAACTCTATAAGGACCGGAATTAATTAAAATTTACTAGAAATTTACTCTACGTTTACTCTAAATGAGCGAACGTGTTGAAGAATCATGAACTGTTATTATATCAAACGAAAAATTAGTGAAATCTGAGAAAATATTAATCGTTAAAATTCAAATAATAACAAAAGATATTGACTATATGTATTGTACTTCTTAATTATTTCTCTGCAGAACATGTGGCGTGTTCCTAGGTGAACTTGGATTACTTTGCACACAAGCACACACAAAAAAGCACACACACATACACATACATACACACACGACACACATAAATTTTACATACATACACACAGACACACATGCACACACAAAAAAACATGCACACACAAAAACATATACGCATACACACATAAATTTTACATACATACACACAGACACACATGCACACACAAAAAAACATGCACACACAAAAACATATACGCATACAAACACATGTACATACATACATACATACATACATACATACACACATATACACACCTGCACACACACACACATACATACACACATACATGCACACACACACATACACACACACATACACACACATACATACACACACACATACACACATACATACCTTCCCTACTCAAAAGTATTGCAACATACCCTATAACACATGCATTTCGAGTTGAAGGGGTATTTCTGTAATGACGTCCCAATGAAGTTTATTATTGGAAAATACCAAATTATTTTAAAAGAAATCAATGATTTATAATTTCTCCTTTCTTTTTCAAGGCGGAGAGATTATCAAATGCAGGGGCACCCACGACAGAGGGGCTGGAATATAAAAATTTAACATTTTTCGCCTCCCTGTAGGGGTGGGTGTTTATTCGCTCTAGCATCGTAATTCGACTTCATATTTGCCGTCAAACGATTTTGATGGTTTGGAAAGACTTCATACTAACAAAAAATGCCAATATGCTCCTTTGATGCAGTCTCAGAAAGAAGACACCACGCCGCAAAGAGGAAAGCGCCTCCTATCTTCATAAGACAGTGAAATAGGAGAATAAGGCTTCTAATTCAAGATGATGGCCTTCTCTCCACATTATTGTATCAAAGTCGCATGACAGTAAAGTTTGGGATGTTTGCAATAGTAAACTGCCATTAGAATTCAGAAAGAATAAGAAATTATAACGTCAAGAGGTCTTGTCTAAAATATGGGGCGTATCCTCCTTACCACTGTCTTATGAAGATAGGAGGCGCTTTCTTCTTCGCGGCGTGGTGTCTTCTTTCTGAGACCGCATCAAAGGAGCATATTGGCATTTTTTGTTAGTATGAAGTCTTTCCAAACCATCAAAACCGTTCGACGGCAAATATGAAGTCGAATTACGATGCTAGAGGGAATAAACACCCCACACCTACAGGGAGGCAAAAAATGTTAAATTTTTATGTTCCAGCCCCTCTGTCGTGGGTGCCCCTGCATTTGATAATCTCTCCGCCTTGGAGAAGAAAGGAGAAATTATATTCATTGATTTCATTTTAAATAATATGGTATTTTCCAATAATAAACTTCATTGGGACGTCATTACAGAAATACCCCTTCAACTCGAAATGCATGCGTTATAGGGTATGTTGCAATACTTTTGAGTAGGGAGGGTACACACATATACACACATACACACACACACATACACACACTAACACACACACATACACACACATATATACACACACACACACACTTATACACGCGCGCGCGTATGCACATAACGTACGCATTAAAAAAAACGAAAGCGTCTTGTATGTGTATATTCAAGCATGAGGAAAGCCCCTCAGTCGTAATAAATAATATAATTATCATGACATCTTTTTTCTTTATTTACAATATAAAATGAGGTCTTCGTGGGACCGCTTTAATTCGCTTCATAGCTAATATGTTTATATAAGGCAAAATGCGTTGGTGAATTTCAAATAAATGACACGTTGTCGGTTGTTCATTGATGTTAGTGTTAAGGCCACTCTGTTTTGATGTGATTTTTATAAAGAAATCAGTAATTGCTGTTTCATGGTCACATCATTTTGTGTTAAATTCTTACAAGCAATGCCAAGGGGTATCACATTATTTTGACGGATTCTGGAAAATGTGCATACAGCCATGCATCAGTGGCGTAGCTAGGATTTTTTCAGCAGGGGGGGCACTGCGGGGCCTTCAAATTTTGTGGGGGCACCAAATTCCAGGTCAATTTTTTTCCGGTCATGCCAGCCGCGGAAAACCTCGCTCAAGGGGGGGGGGGGGGGGTAGTGGATGAAAAAAAAAATCTTCAAATCCCAGGTCCAAAATTTTTCCCGGTCGACGCCAGTCGCCAAAAACTCGCTTAGCGGGGGGGGGGGCAGGGGTAGTGACGAAAACAAGTTTTTCTCCAATCCCAGGTCCAAAATGTTTCTCTTCTTTTTTTTCCAAATCCAGTCAAAAATTTTTCACGTTCATAATTTTTGTGGGGGGGGTACGGGGGCACACGATTTTGTGGGGGCACGTGGCCCCCCCCCCCAGGCCCCCCGTACTACGCCCCTGCCATGCATTACTGAGCATCTTAGGATGAACGCCTCCAGACTAACAAATACTATCAAACTGTAGTTGATCATTTGATAGTATAACATAGTCAAGGAATGAAAAAAAAAACACAAACATATCTGCTGTTTATTCTACAAAATTTCACAATAAACATGCACTAACGCAATTATGTAAATAATAAAATGCGTATACTCGAGCATAATGCACAATTTTTAACGTTGCTTTAACTTCTAATTTCAATAAAGCTGCCTAACGATTCCTTTGAACCTATATTGTTCCCTCTTTCCAATGAAGTCACTAAATCAGAAAATACGCATTGTTGAAGTTGTTTATAGGGCTATTTAAATCGTTTTAGTTGTGTAGTGGGCCAAGTTTGATAACCGTAACCGTGGGCATGAATTGAAATTATTATATTCATACTTCCATAAGTGGTGAGTGGGCTCCTTGCATTTGTGTCGCTACGATTTCTGATAGCACATTAGCTTTTTGCGAAAAAAAACATTTTTTATTGCCCGATCTACATTTCAATGACTGTTACCATGGAAACCATTACACATCGGCACATTAAATTTTATTCAAATGGAGAACAGTATCGTGGGAATCAATGTCGGCTATTAACCGAGCAAAATGAACGTATTCCGCACGGCAATTGATTGTGAATTTTATATCACATTTTTCTTACTATGACTTGACGACGTTCAAAATACATTTGCTAAATGAAGTAACATAGAGAGATAGATGGATGGATGGATAGATAGATAGATAGATGAATAAAAAAGTAGACAAACAGATACACAGATAGGTAAATAGATAGATAGATAGATAGATAGATGAATAAAAAAGTAGACAAACAGATACACAGATAGGTAAATAGATAGATAAATAGATAGGTAGATAGATCGATGGATGGATAGATAGATAGATAGATAGATAGATAGATAGATAGGTAGTAGATAGATAGATAGATAGATAGATAGATAGATAGATAGATAGATAGATAGATAGATGAATTAAAAGTAGACAGACAGATACACAGATAGGTAAATAGATAGATAAATAGATAGGTAGATAGATCGATGGATGGATGGATAGATAGATAGATAGATAGATAGATAGATAGATAGATAGATAGATGGATAGATAGATAGATAGATGAATAAAAGTAGACAGACAGATACACAAATAGTTAAATAGATCGATGGATGGATGGATAGATAGATGAAATAGATAAATAGATACTTAGATATAAATAGACAGATAGATATTTAGATAGATAGATAGATAGATAGATAGATAGATAGATAGATAGATAGATAGATAGATAGATAGATAGATAGATAGATAGATGGATAGATAGATAGATAGATAGATAGATAGATAGATAGATAGAACAACAGCCGGACGCCGTACCTTCACTTTTGCAGCACCTCAATCCTGGAACAGCCTCCCGAAAAACATCCAATCAGCAGTTACCACAGACCAGTTCAAAAAAACTGTTAAAAACTCATCTCTTCCCATTGTAAAATGTTCAGTAATTATATCAATTTTGATTTTAATCTTAATGTATATTTTGTTTAAGGTAATATGTATATTTGTGTATTGTGTTATATTTGTGTAAATGTAAGCGCTTTGAGACAATATGAAAAGGCGCTTTATAAATGTTCGATATTATTATAGATCGATGGATGGATAGATAGATGAAATAGATAAATAGATACTTTGATATAAATAGACAGATATGTAGATAGATAGATAGATAGATAGATAGATAGATAGATAGATAGATAGATAGATAGATAGATAGATAGATAGATAGATAGATAGATAGATGGATGGATGGATGGATGGATAGATAGATAGATAGATAGATAGATAGATAGATAGATAGATAGATAGATAGATATCCATTTTTCGGATGGGGACAAAAGTAAGAAAAATTTCAAAATTTTCGGCAAAATTGCAATATTGAAAATATATATGTTTAGTAGTATTTTTATGTTAAATTTAATGGTTTTTGTAGTGCTTTGCACCGCTTTTTAAACATATTCCCTTTCACGTTCAAGTTGTCAAAATTTTGGGGAGCTGATTGCCCTCGGTGCAATATTTTTACGGGAGGGCGACTGCCCCCTGCTTCCCCCCCCCCCAATATCGACGACTCTGTATTACATGTATGTATACACACTTTAAATTATTCGTGCATCATATAGTGGGTGATATCTAACTTGAATGTGAATGGCGTGACAATCACGATAAATTATGCATTCAAAGTGCAATCATGTTCGTCAAAGTAGATTTCACAATATTTCAGGAGTTCCACATTTATCTTTGAGGATCAAAGAAGACCCGATGACTCATCGCGGGTCGATCCCGCCAGGGTCTGGCTAGTACGTGCCTTCAGTTAAGTTCAGTATCACATCAACATGCACGTCACATTACACGACCTACATCGTTCATTCGGAGTCTACCTGGGAAGAAAAATGTGTTAAAGCCACAGGCTAACAATGAACACAGTTTTAAAAGAATTGTTAGCAAAATAATCCTCCATGCTGATAAGTTCTAAAAAATGAAGCCCTGAAGAAATTGTATTCCAAAATGACTATTTAGTGCTTTAAAAAAAAGTGAAAATCTACGAGTACTCAGGTTGACCGGATTCCCCCATTTCCTCCCATCTACTTTCTGTGCGTAGATCTAGGCTATCTTATACTCCACCGAAGTGGAAATTGTTCATTCATGCATATCTTGCCAGTGGCAGCATAACTTTCCAAACTTTTGTATTCTAGGGTGTTTATGTGTCCATTCAACCACTACTATGTAGCTCAGATAGCAAAGTTTAACAATTCTTTAATTTGAAGCTCCACAATGTTAGCCTGTTTCTTTAAAGGGCAGTGACATGATTGGGAGAAGTCAAAATGCTTCGAGAAACCAATGAGTTGAAACATATACCAATACGTTATGCACTGGCTGGAATGCATATTCAGGCAGGAAGGATTTGTCTTAAATTTGTTTACTTCAGGAGAAACCAGTATTGACTAATCTCCAGCCCTGATAGAAATTGATCCCATAAAAAGCTACACAAATTTCACCGTCACAGCAGTTTTGATTATGATTTTACAACAAAGACTATGAAATTTTCACTGCAGAAACTTTAAACATTGGGAGCATTGTGCCCTAAATTGTAAATTGAGGACTACTTTCAATCGTGTAATTTCCCTACAGGTCGCTATCATCATCTCTCGAGAAATCTGTACATATACCTAGTAATTTACTCAAGTCCCTTACAAGTTACTTGCATTGTTACTTGCTTTGTTGCTATCAATTGAAAGAAAACACGAGTACCAAAAAATGCAACGAAATAAACAAGAATTGAAAAAAAGGATAAAAAGCTAATTTTTAACTAAAATGCAATACCATACGTAGATACATCCTGTCTTAAAGGGATAAAATCAGACCGTTTGAACTGTAAAATCGGGAGTTCTGTTGATTGAAAATGGTATTGACATCTTCTTTATGGTATAAAATCACATGTCTGAAAAAATTAAGCCATAAAATTAATGTTAAGGTTGGTAAAATTGTGAAAAATGCGAACCTTTCTTGACAATATTTTGAAAGTCTGTAACCGACAATAATTCACAGAATTTG
>JZLH01S0081086.1:30494-49227 GCA_001188425.1 Eucidaris tribuloides | reverse complement strand
CGTCATGGAACATAATAATGTGACAATCTAAATGGCATAGGGTTAATAAATATCAATGTGAATTCGGATCTGCATCTGCCGTTTATAACCAGGGCCGAATTGTCACACAGCTGCATGTAATCAAAATACTAAGTCTGCGCCGTGCATCATTAGTTTCGCCCTACTAATTACATCGGGTGCGAGCAAGTGTTTCGTCCATATTTTTATACGACGAGAGCGCGAAATCAAATTCGCTGTGATTGAAAGCACATTGGTAACATTGGAAATATTAGGGCCACGTGGGTCGGGCAGAGGATGGTCTTCTTTTTCCCCTTGCGATGTGACCGATAAATTTTGTTTTCCTTTCAACATAATTCAGCAGATGTTCAGGAAACGATATTGAATCTTTTTTGAAGGTATATAGATAGCTGATAATTTACGGCAAGGATGACGAATGTGTGGATCTGAACATAAGAAGTAAACAACCTTTTGTAATACTACAGGGTTCGCGTAGAGCAAACAGAAAATAAATATTACGGATAATATACAAATAATGCACATTAGCGAGGTCGTTAGTAAAAACTATTGACCGCGAGGTATACTTTCTAAAAATCTGAAACACACGAGGCCGAAGGCCGAGTGTGTTTTGGGATTTTATAAAGTACGACGGGTCAATAGTTTTTACTAACGACGCGAACGCGTAATGTTGCATTATTTGTTTTTATAAAATGTTTCAAAATATCTGACTGGAGCATTAGTAAAAACTAATGCCCACTCGCGTAACACACAGGATCAATATGACCATTTTATAAACAGATATGATGACATGTACAATTAATGTTAGCTTCCAAGAATAATACTGCTACACAACATTTGATACTCATATCATGCACAAGAGCTGAATATGTGAGTGGAATTTTACCTCATAAGGTAAGGTTGAATCCCAACTTACCTTTTGACGATAATGGAATATATACCTTAATTAAGGTAGGCCTACCAAAGGCATGCAGTTCAGAATTCTTTCCTTTTTCTGTTACTTTCTTGTAAATATACGGGATTCAAAATAATTATTTTCCAAAAGTGAACATTTATTTTATTTTATTTTATTTTATTTTTTATTTTTTCTATTTGTTTATCTTTATTTTATATTTATTTTATTGAATTATTAAGTTTTTTTTGGGGGGGGGTGCTGCGACCAACGCACCCCTTCGCTACAGGCCTGTTGAGTGTTGATGGGGGACCTTTAACTTTACGAGTCGAAATAAAAGTGATCTATGTGTTCAGTAATAAACTGTAATGATCGCACTACCCTTGAGGGAAATTAAGGCTTGAATTCCCAAGCATCATGTACGTTGGTTAATTTGAGTATGAAGGTTAACAAATTAATGTCCTCGTCCAGGTATCCTTTCGAAGACGTATTATTACCATTGCGTAAACGCCTAATTAATCTTACGCACATCACAACCTCGATCACACTAATGTCCGTGCAATTCGAGCCTGGGGTAATAATGTTTCCCTATTTCTCCTTTTAATGAAATGAGCTGTGACTCGAATGAAGACAGATTATTATTCATAATTTAGATACCCGTTTATCATTTTCTGACAGATTTCTAGCAATCTGTTCAACTTAATATCAAACGCAATAATACATCTAATTAAACATAAGAGGAATATGTGTCATGATTTCTTTTGCCGTTTAGTTACGTTGCCAATTTAAGTTGTGTACATGTCATACTGATCAAGGGTATGGTGCTTTAAAAAGAACGAGTTTAAAATATCAACAAAATTGATTGATGGGCACTCATCCGTGACCAAATATGACTGACCAATAAAATACATGACAAGAAAATAATTACGCTTTAATTCTCTGAGAATGAAATGTTTCCTATTATGTGAGATTGGGATTGAAGTTGGGTTTCCATTTTTTACACTCACTGTAGATAGATAGATAGAGAGAGAGAGAGCGATAGATAGATAGATAGAAAGATAGATAGATAGATAGATGGATGGTGGATGGATGGGTAGATAGATAGATAGATAGATAGATGGTGGATGGATGGTAGATAGATAGATAGATAGATGGATGGTGGATGGATGGATGGGTAGATAGATAGATAGATAGATAAATTAGATAGATAGATAGATAGATAGATAGATAGATAGATAGATAGATAGATAGATAGATAGGTAGATAGATAGATAGAAGGAAGCGTTTATATGAATAACTTTGGAGGCCTTGTAGGTGAGCTCTCTGTTCACGTGCACGTATACATCCTACAAATAAACACATTTGTTGCAATGCTGTAGAATCAGCTGGTCGGATTGGTACAAAATCAAATTTGATTTGCTGAAACAACCTTGTTGCAGTGACTATATGACACCATAATGATCACGCTTGAACGGACAAATAAACACACTAAAAGTCATAACTTTGACAAGTTATGGTGCTACTTGCAAGATAATGTATGGATAAATATCTCACGTGAATTAAGCATCGGCCAACTCTTAATTGTAACACTGCAATCTGTGATGGGAAATGGACATGTCTAAACTGGTTGCTCGTATATTACACTTTTTAAAGCAAATTTTTGTCTTGAAGTACAATTTTGGTAGGACTTTATTTTAGGCTAGGCCTTACCAGAAACAATTATATCATGGAGGATCATAATGTTCAGCATTTTTTGCAAATGTAAACGTTAAATGATGCCTTTAAAGACACAAGTTAAAATTGTGGAGCTTCAGTTTAAACAATTGTCAAATTTTGTAGTTAAATGGACAAATCAACATCCTAGATTACAAAAGTTTCAAAAGTTATGCTGCCATTGGCAAGATATGAATGAACATCACCCTTGAATTATTACTGAGGTGGAGTATAAAATAGCCTAGATCTACACACATTAGTCTATGGGAGGCAATGGGAATGGTGAATCCGGCAACCTGAGTACTCATAGATTTTCACTTTTTTAGAAACACTAAATGATCGTCTGGAAATATAATTTTGTCAGGGCTTCAGATTTAGATCTTATCAGATATACACTTATAACATGAAAGATTACATATAGCTCAGAGTTTTTCTTGCAACTGGAAATGTTAAAAGATGCCTTTAATTTGAATGCTGGTCGCGCCAGTGGGAATATATATCTTGGAAAGTACACGTGGGGTTGGTCCTTGACAATTGATCTTCGAAACAGACCTAGCATCAAATCCTTTAATCGGCAACGAATTTTCCGCAAGCAATGTGGTGCAGCCATGTTATACAGGACATGATTGGGCTCGATCAATGGAGAACCCTTTTACGCGCGCTCAGCACAAATGTCGCGGCATCCCACGTTGGGAATTTCGGACACTATCAAAGAAAGAGAGATTTACTTAAAGGGAAATGATTGAAACGCGTACATTCTTCTGCATTCGGGATAATACAGAAAAAAGAAGAGAATATGACAATAAGAAAACAAGAACTTGAGAAAGTTTGGGCAAATTTGGCTAAACCATTTAAAAGTTATGATATAAGAAAGAACAAACAAACACAACTTGAATTTCTCTTTGCTTGTTATTCAAGAATGTCACAGCAAAACCGGTATCGCATGCTTTGTGAAAGAATTAGGACACCTCAAGTGACATCTCCGAGAAAAAAGGTTAAAATTTGTGTACAAAACCAATGGGAAGTTCTCCACATTCTCATTAAGAAAAGTTCAAGTTCCATTTATTTCACTTCCAATAAAAAGATATACATCACATCAAAAGATAAGTACAGTGTGTATCAAAAAAAAGTAGACACTTAGAAAAAATTTATAAAAATTTTTTTTTCGTGATTTTGAGATTATTTTTTTATATGAATATTTTACCTTGGACTTAAGCTATTTGATGACACTGTTGGTAATGAAAGTATTTCACGCATGAGTGAACACAACCCGCTTTTGTGCAATCGGCCAAAAATGCATTTGCGCACAGAATTGTGTTCTTATAGTCAATGTTGAATGCCTCACAGACCGGTGCTGCAGAAGCTCTCAACTGATGTGCACAAAGATTGAATCCTCAGCATGCTCAGAGAAGAGATAATATCAATTATGTGACAAAAAAGACAAAAATGAAGCAATGATTCAGATATACCCCCATAAAAAGAAGAAATGTCATGTTTGCAAGAAGAACTGTGAATTTAAAAAAAAAACGCATTTTCTTCTTTTTCAGGGGGTGGGGTGGGTAATTGTATCTGAATTATTGCTTTATTTTGTCTTTCTTGTCACAGAATTGATATTAGCTGTTCTTTGAGCATGCTGAGGATTTAAAATGAAGCAATGATCCAGATACAACCCACCCCCACCCCCTCAAAAACAAGAAAATGCCATTTTCTTGTCATGCAATTCACAGTTCATCTTGCAAACATGACATTTTCTCCGTTTTTAGAGGGGTACTTCTGAATCATTACTTCATTTTTGTCTTTTTTGCCACAAATTTGATATTAGCTCTTTTCTGAGCATGCTGAGGATTCAATCCTTAATTGTGCGCATCAGTTGAGAGCTTCTGCAGCACCGGTCTGTGAGGCATTAAACATTGACTATAAGAACACAATTCTGTGCGCAAATGCATTTTTGGCCGATTGGACAAAACTGGACTGTGCTCACTCATGCGTGAAATACTTTCAATACCAACAGTATCATCAGATAGCTTAGGTCCAAGGTAAAATATTCATATCAAAAAATAATCTCTAGATCATGAAATTTTTGTGTAATAAATTTTTTTCTGAGTGTCTACTTTTTTTGATACGTACTATATAATACTAAAAACTATAAAGACAACACAATGAAAAATAACGAAGTTAAAGGGAGAAGGCGCCAGCAACTAACAGGCATAAGTTAAGAATAAAAATGACATTGTGAGTATTGTGAGAATTATGGTACATGGTGACAAAAACAGCCTAAATAAGGGGTACTGTGTGATACTCACCCTCATCAAGGCCCTATAAATTAGTTAATTTGTGTTTACATGTATTTTACGTCTTTGTAAGTTTTATCCTGAGACAAAACTTGCAGAAACAGTGGGAGGAGCTTATCAATTCAAACAGTGCATACATTACCACGGTGCGGCTAACTCACGTCGCGTGGCATGCATTGGTCACGCATGGTCAGCTCCCTGCAGTGCACGTGCAACCTGATTGGTTGGCAAGAAATCAAATATATTCTTAATTTATGCCTGTTAGTTGCTGGCGCCTTCTCCCTTTAAATTATACATACGTAACATGTAAGAAACGACATACATGATAAGAAGAGTGACAGTGCTGTTAACTTAAGAAGCTCCCCTAATAAAGATTTGATAACATGTAGAAAATTCATAACTCTAAAATCGTTTAGCCAAATTTGCTCAAACTTTCACAGTTTTTTTTTCTCTTATTGTTTTGCATTCTCTGAATGCATACAGATGTTTGAGTTTCATTTTCATTCTTTCTTCAAATTGAGTCTTGTCTTGCTTTACTGATTGACACACTGTGTACGGCAATAACCAATATGATTGACTTCTGTCTCGCCGTGGTTATTGTCAAATCCTTGCTGATATACAAATTGTCAAATTTGTCAAACAGAAAATCATGACATCCGGATAACTAAATACAACTGACAAAAGTGACATCAGTCTTGTCAGTTGGAATATTTCTTGTTCCATTCACATCATCATATGGCAAGAAAGAAAGTCAGTAAAGTGCTTTGGAGGAAAGGAGAGAAAGTCAGAGGTCCACAGAACTTATGATACATTTTTCTCTTGCCCGTTCTGCTACAGAAAATATAGGTTTCAGTTTTTTAAACTGTTCAATTGTTTTCAGAAATTAAAGTCGTGAAATTTTAATCGCTGTTGTAGGATGCAATACATTGTAACAGGGGCATCGATCCATGTCTCGGATTGGGGGGGGGGAGGGCAAAAGTGAAAAAATGTCCAAAATTTTCGGCGCGCTCCGCGCGCCAAATTGCAATAAAGAATTTTGTATGTTTAATAGTATTTTTATGCCATGTTTAAAGGTATTGGCTAACATTTACCACAGTTAAAAAAATCTGAGCCGCATGATTCCCCATGCTACCAGTGTCTTTGATAAGGTCTAAAAATGAAGCCCTGAAAAAATGATTATTTAGTGCTTTAAAAAAGTGAAAATCGTAAGTTGACCAGATTCACTTGCCCATTTCCTCCCATAGACTTACTGTGTGTACACCTAGGTTAATAAAACTCGCCCAGAGTTTTATTGTTTATTCATGTACAACTTGCCATTGGCAGTGTAACTTTCCAAACTTTTGTATTCTTTAGTGTGTTTTTGTCATTTTGACATAAATTATGTAGCTACTTAAGTGATAGGCTAACATTGTGGAGCTTCAATTTAAAAATTGTCAAACTTTGATATCTGAGCTACATATTAGTGTTCAAATGGACAAATAAACACCCTAGAATACAAAGTTGGAAAGTTACACTACAATGGCAAAGTTATACATGAATAAACAATAAACTCTGGCGGCGAGTTTTATTAACCTAGGTCTACACACAGTAAGTCTATGGGAGGAATGGGGCAAGTTGAATTGGTCAACTTACGATTTCACTTTTTTAAAGCACTAAATAATCATTTTGAAATACAATTTTTTTCAGGGCTTCATTTTTAGACTCATCAAAGACACTGGTACAATGGGGATCATGCTGCGCAGATTTTTTAACTGTAGTAAATGTTAGCCAATACCTTTAATGGTTTTGTAGTGCTTTCCAATGCTTTTTGAACATGTATTTGTATTGCATATTATGAATTTTTCAAGTTGTCAAAATTATTCGGGGGGGGGGGCAAATCGATATGTTTGTCCCCTAATATTTTTCATGGGGGGCGATCGCCCCCCGCCCGCCCCCCTGACCTCCGGAATCGACGGCCTCTGCATTGTAAGAATACTTTCTTGTGAAAGAATAATCTTAATTTCGCGTGCTTTGAAGGCATATATCCATGGAATATTATGAAGAATTATGTATAACTTTTATAGAATGGTGTTCAAACGGAAGCCCATTGTCGAATTCATGCCAATTAAGTTGTTATCACTCTGTCAGCAATCTCATCATTCATTTTTTCGTTGAAATATAATTCGAAGTCATCACAAATCAGTCATTCTGACCCGTTTTTGAAACTCCGTGGTAGCATTTTGACGATTGTTTGGTTAAATCCCGTTGATACATGGACAAACGAAATAAATCTTACGTGCTGTAGCAACGTCGTAAATGACTCATTGCCTGCGACAAATTACCATCCCTCCCTGGCAGTCATTACTTCATTAAATTCCCGGCCTGCCCCCGGGATCATGTACTTCCTGTTGAAAGTTAATCCTGACCTCTGACCCTGACACCCTTGACCTTTGAACCCAAAGTATAAGAGTGCCGCGGAAACGTGGCCCGTGGCTCTTTGGGAGGCTTGATAGGCATTTTTCGGATGAAAAAGCTAATTTTTATACCCCCTTTTTGAAAATAATATGTATATTGACTCTGTGAATAAGTCTGGGAACTTATTCATAACGAACACAATGGAAGGGATTATGATGGCGTTATACATTGGCTTGGCTAAAGGCATACTTGCGTTTTGTTGGATAATTTGTTAAAAATAGTTATAAAACACTAGTTCCACTCTTATGCCACTCCCAACAATTCTGCTGTTGTTACTGCGATTGTTGATACATGCTACTGCTATTACAGCTACTACATGTACTACTACTATTACAGCTACTACTACAACAATTATCTTCTATACTCTCTCTACTACTATACTACTACATTACTAACTGCTACTAACTACTACTACACTTACTACTACTACTATAACTACTGACTAACATGACCTACTACTACTACTACTACCACACTATTACTACATGTATTACTGTACTACTACTACTACTACTACTACTACTACTACTACTACTACTTCTACTACCACACTATTACTACATGTATTACTGTACTACTGCAACAACTACTACTACACAACTAATACTACTCTACTACTATTACTACTACTTCTACCAAATACCACTATACTTCTGTTGTTGTTGTTGTTGTTGTTGCTGCTGCTCATGCTGCTTCTACCATGGGGCTACTCTATGCTGCTACTATGGGTCATGCATTACTTCAGAACTGGTATGTTCATGATTGTGTCTCCTCAAGTAAAAAAAAATCAAGGCAAATTCTTCCAACCAGGAGATAACTCCGGTCAGTATGTTTACGTCTGTGAATCTTTCAACTAGTTTGGTTCTTGAAGCATTTTCGACCAGCTCAATCATGTCACTGTCCCTTTAAATGCTGATATGTATCAATATGACTCAAGGACCCTTGGACTTTCGTCTAAACTGATATGCAAGAACTATTCTATGTTAGTCTGTGTTTAGCATAAATTATGGTGTATATTGTTATGGCCTATGGAATTATATGTACAGAACGAATATATCGCGTAAATTCACGTAATTCATATGAAGGCAGCAAACAAACACCTGTGCCATTCCATGTCCCTTGTCCCTGAGTACCCGACACTTTGACTGTCACCCTAGCTAGTTCAGTCCCGAGAAGTAAAGGGCGTCGACCTGTTGGAACATCGAGGCAGCTGTTAAAGAACTCGCTCCCCGATGGCTAGACCAACTAACACAACCATGCACGAACCGAGAACAGTTCACCTCGATTGTACTTTTTATTCAAGCTCATGCACAAAAAGTACCAAGGGCGTCACCAGCCTCTCAACAATGGGGGACCATCGAGGCTTCTTGACGAGGGAGGGTGTAAAAGGGAGGTTCACCACTGTCCCCTTTCGACGGTAGGGACTTTAAAAAATCCCCGAATTCAAGTCACATTTTAGAGGATACGTTCTATCTGTTACGTGTCTTTATAATCAATGTTGAGGGACCACAAATCTTTGGTACTGTGGATGGGTGCAAAGGATACAATATCCTCCTCACGCTTGAAAATGGGAGGAGATTATGTCCCCCTTACCCCCCCCCCCCCGCCTGTCGACGCCCGTGTAAAGTACTTTGTCCTAGCTTTGGGTTGGTCCAAGCAGTGGTAGATTGGTATAAGGGGGTGGCAACCTATGATCAGTTTGTTCTGCGTTCCAACAATATTTTCAAAGCAAGAAACCTTGCACACTTATGGCGACGGAAGGGAGGACATGGCTGCTCACCCCCTCCCCTCCCGAATTTGCCAGTGGGTCCACAGGATATGTGAAACCAAACGTGGAATAGTTTGAATGTTCTGTAAATGCCGACGCCCACATCAATTCGTTTGAAGGAGTAAACGGTATATACTCCCTTTATCAGACACACAATATTACCACCCAAAACATTCCTCAACATTCCTAATTCGTTCATAATTTGGAACCTATGCTAAATACCAACTGGGAGGGTCTGGAGAGAGATTCATGTCATAATCTCGTTTCACCACATCTCTCTGTAGAAACCAACATATTGCTCTCGTAGAGGTCAAGAAACGCTTCCGGGTCTTGTCAAAGTGAGGTCTCTTTTGCGCGTTTTCACCCGATCAATTTCCAGATTTCGGCATCGTGTAAAGCTCGACCTTTGACCCGTATTTCACGGATAAGTTCTTCTTTCGACTCCCTCGTCGAGAGGATCCTGACAGCCCGTCAATCCAACGGCGATCATGAATTCCTCATTCGTCATAAGCGTTAAAGGCAAGGTCCACCCTGACGTCAAGTTGGTTTTAATTAAAGCAGAACAATGAGAGAAACATGTTAATAAAAGTTTGGCCAAAATCCACCAAAGAATAGGTGAGTTACGTACTTCAAAGTTTTTAATTTGTGACGTCATATGCGAGCAGCTCCCCCATTGTCATGTAATATAAATTCCATAAAGTGCCATTTCTCAGAAAATTAAAAATGATGTTACTTGTGTATTCAATATATAATTAGAAACATTATTTCATACATGCTTCTATGAAATAAAATCATTCAATTATCATGAACCAATAAAAAGTGGCAATTTAATGAAATAATATCACATGACATACACGTATGGGGAGCTGCTCGTATGTGACGTCACAAAATTAAAACATTGAAAGTTCTAGCTCCCCTATTCTTTGGTGGATTTTCGCCAAACTTTCATTAATTTGTTTCTCTCATTGTTCTGCTTTTATGAAAACCAACTGGACATCAGGGTGGACCTTGCCATTAAGACGGTTCGACGGCGTTAATCCGTTCCCTTCGGAAGATCTTCATTAAAAGGCTACCGCACACACTATATGATCGGTCTATCATTTGATTTCGAAAAAAAAATTGAATAGCATTTGACATAAACATTTCGAAACATAAGCAGGGACATAAAATGTTTTCATTGAGATTCTGAACAATCAAAATTGAAAATACGGCCTGTTTCGAACTCTGTAGTTGGAGGAAAAGACAAATCTGCTCGAGTTGTAGTGATATCATACAGTCCTTCGATTGTCTACGATTTGAAAGTGATTGTTTGGCCCTTACTTCGGGCATAAACCTGAAAGCGCACCAAAATCCATTTTTCGTTTTCATATTATCGTTCAGAACCATAGTTGATATCATTTGTTAAAATGCCCATATTTTATATTATTGTGACTTATTCCCGAAATCGGATCGCAGCCGATAGTGTAGTATGCGGGTAGCCTTTAGCCTCTGCCGACTCCTTCAAAATCTGATATCCTTCTCGTTACATCGTTCATCGACATAAATTGAATTGGAATTAGATTTTCAGGCCACGAGATTCAAGTATATGATGCATACGAAGTTTTCGATTAATGGTATAGTGAAGATTATATCATTTACGCCATACCCTCATTATCAATCAGGGACAGAAATGCAACAGATGCGATCACGTCAGGTGGATTCCGTATAGAATACCGAAGACTGACGTCACTTTGGCTCAGAAATCTGTGTGGACAATGACGGAACCACATGCAGTGCGTCGCAGCTGGTTATTTCTACCAATACACTGTAAAAAATATTGGGTAAAAGTTTACCCAAAATTTACCCAACATGAGGTTAATTATGTGTCCAACCAACTATTGGTTAAACTTTACCCAATCCAAAATTTGCCCTTTTGTTGGGTAATTTAAATTAACCCATTCATTTTACCCAGTAAAATATACCCATCTGTCTTTTTACCCAAAATTTACCCAACATGAGGGTAATTATGTGTCCAACCAACTATTGGTTAAACTTTACCCAATCCAGAATTTGGAAAAGTATATAAATAATGAAATTAAATACTTCGGAATCAATATATTGTTTGTCTGTCCACGATATTGTTTACATTATGAGATCCTATCCTAAATCTAACTTAACCTATCAATTGTATTCTATCCTAATCCTATAACTTATCCAGGGGGTACCTCCTACCTACTATATAGTATATTTGGATTCCTATTATATCAGCTACTTTCAAGGCAAGAAAAATCGTAGTTATCCTGACATTTTTGGCTAACAGTGAGTCCCTTATTAAAAGTTATCACTTCCATGAGTATTATTTGTTTGCTACTTTTGTTTAACACTTGATTATAAATACTAGGGCAATTGTTATGTCTGAAACACTATTCAAAATTATATTTATCAAGCTTAAACTGTCATTGTGACCAATTATGGCCAAATCGAAAAATAATGAAATATTGCATACAGCACGTTGCCTTGGCTTGGCATCAAGTAGCGTAGGCCAGCTTTTTGGCCATTGGGGGGCAAGGCAACTCCGAAATGTAACCGACAAACTCCCGACGTACGCACATATTCATGTTGTGTAATGATCAACAGTTAAATGATTTACGATAAATAGTGAAATAATAATACACAGGGGCGATCTAAGCTTTATGTTGTAAAGTTTTTTGTAGAATGGTGAATGGAGAAAAAAATGCATGTTTGCGCGCGAAGCGCGCCGAAAGTGTTTCGAAATTAATGTAAAGTTTGCGCGCGAAGCGCGCACGAAAAATTTTAGAATTGTGTATGTTTGCCGGTGCAAAGCGCAAGTGAAAATTATGCGTTTTCGTCCGAAGCGAAACGTTTAAAACGTTTCCTTAGAGACCGAATATGCTTCTTCTACTTCTAATAATTGGTAATGTATGCGCCGAGTGGCGAAAGCGAACGAGCCGTTCAGAGACATCAATAGATTTTCAAGTCAAAGAAAGTTGAAAGTTATATTTCACAATGTAACACAAAGACTTCTGATGTTCTGAATATTATTTTATCATGCACTCAGGCAGTACTGCATATAATAGGAACACACAAGTATAAATCATCAACAAATTTTGTTTTCAACAATTGCCTGGGAGGAAGATTTTCGAAGTCTACTGAAAGAATAGGAAACGTGTGGCAATTAAAGGCAAAATTTGTGGCTTGTGACTTTGCTGGTTCACGAGGAACGGGCCGAAGGGCAAAATAATTCCATCCACTTCAACATGGTGAAGCTAGTGTGCCCCGGTGATCAAAATAGCTTCTTATTTTTTTTTCCCAAAGATTTTTTGTCCTAAATGTACATGTTGCTGAAATGTTTGAATCTTTCAACAGTTTTAATGTTGTAGCCTGTAAACATTTGTCGGTACACCAATGATGTTCGGGTCGGTTGATTGGAAGCGTCTGTCTGTGTAGTACACTTGACTCAAGTTGACTTGTACTTACGCTTAATGTTCCAATGTCATCAATCATATGGATACATGACAAGCGGTTTTGCCTGGTTACCGAAAAACACCTGCACATGAAGAAAATGCACTATGCGAGGCGAGCGGAGCGAGCGAGCATTGAAAAAAAAATGATTTTTACATTTGAAAAAGATGTAATTGTCTTTCAAAATATTACTTTGGTCGGTTTACTAAGAATATTTCGTCGGTATAAAATTTATTTTTTGTCCGGTCCGCAATGTACCGACGGAGTCACTCGTGTACCGACAAAATTCCGGAAAAAGCATATTGGGAGGGGGGGGGGGGGCAACTGCCCCCCCCTGCCCCCCTTTGGCTACGCTAGTGCTTGGGCATGTATGCAAAACCTGGAGCGTGTTAAGTGTTGCATGCGCCTAGCAATTCGGAAATTTGTGCGTTGTCCAGTTAAGGAATAAATTGAATGATATTACCAAACCTACCACACACACACACACACACACACACACACACACACACACACACACACACACACACACACACACACCAGAGAGAGAGAGAGAAATACATATAAACACACCACAACATACACGTTGACACAATGAGAGCAGCCACACTCAATCGTACACCGGTATACAGAAACCATACATACACAAACACTCACTGACATAATATTACACACACACACACACACACACACACACACACACACACACACACACACACACACACACACACACACACACACACACACACACACACATACACACACACACACAAACACACACACACACAAACACACAAACACAGAGTCATTCACATACACACTCCCCAAAACACACGCACGCACACTAGTTTATTACACACAATACGCGAGAATCGATTCAATCGGTGTTTTTCCCCCGGCATTGGGTAAAAAAAAAATAATACTATACGATGGGTAAATGCATGAAGCAAAACAGTTTGGAGATTTTTACCAACTTTTTACCAAGTGTTCACAATTTACCTTAATTATTTCCAAATTTAATTTCGCTCAGTGGTTTTCCCAATATTGGTCGAAAAATATTTACCACATGTTGGGTAAATGCATCTAGCAAAACAGTTGGGAAAAGTTTACCCAACTTTTACCCAATTTTGATTTACCCAGTATAGTTTACCCAATATTTTTTACAGTGTAGGAAAGCTGCAGTTGCACCAAGTTATGGTTTGGCTATTGTCCACGCATATTTCTGAACCAGTTTGAAGTCAACACTTCTGCTCCCTATTTTCTGAAGGTCACCATCGCTCTCTCGGTGATAGTATTCAGGTATTAGCTAAGATCACGGTTTTACCTTTCCTGGACATGGAGTGATCTTTGAGTAAACTTGACCTTTAAATGATAAGTCAAGTTATTGCTGTTGATTGTAAGATTTGTAAAGTGTGAAGTTGGGTTGTAGGGCCAACCTATTAAAGCCCAAGCATAGTTTTAGCCAAAATACAACTTTTGCATCAATCTTTCATACGGTTCTATTGTCACCCCACACATCAGAATACAACATCATGCCTACTGAAAACTGTTTATTGTGACAAATTGTGATTTTTAATCATTCGAGAGTAGATAACAGTATGTACATATTTTTTTCAGAAATTTCTCACAAATGGAAGCGTTTCAGAGCGTGTGATTTTTAGGCTATAGCTGATATAGGTCAATCTAAAGAGCAGAAAAACATCATTTTCACTATTTACAAAAACTATATTTGAGCTTGAATGGGATATGGGATATATCAATTGTTTTGGTTTGTTTTTGTTTTTGTTTTTGTTTTACTTTAGACGGTTTCGTGGCTACCCTTTCTCAATTCTCAGAATTAAATTCCTTCGTGTGTTTTTTTTTCTTTGCAATTGTACTAATTGTCCTCACATTTCAAATCGTTATTAAATAAATAAAACTGAAAACAGTGATCCATATCTGCTTGTCAGGCCGGTAGTTTGAACCCAAAGGGCAACAACTCACTTTTTCCCGACGGAAACGTGATAATTACATGGGATTATAACACAATATTTTATTTATGTTTGTGAAAGCATACTCTGGTCTCTGAAAAGAGAAAATCATAATTTTTATAAGAAGAAACATTTGAGCTTGACTGCTAACCTTATATTATTTTGCCAGTGAGCTTTCGTCCACTCAGTGGACTTTCCCAGGCCCACTGGATTATTTTTTCTTTTTTTTTTTTTTTTTTTTTTGGTATTGAGATGCGATTGAACAGAAACAGGACAGGTCAAATAGCTGTATAACATGTATAGAATACGATTATACCGCTCCGTGTAATATCTTTTATCGGTGCAACAAGAAAGGGGATTACTATATTTCTTTCATAATTTATTTGAGCAAGTCTATTTTGTCCCTTAAAAATGTCTTCACCAGCATGTAGTGGTGATATGAATAATTACTAATCTCCTTGGATACAAGGGGGAAATTCATTTTACGAGGCGCACTGAGGAATAGGATCAATTGTCACTTAATATTTTCATAAATATTCAGCAAACTGGAAACAGATTTTGAAATATCTTACCGTCGGCTGCGAAAGATAATAATTTCTACATCTGATGAAATTTAAGAGGGTTTAGATTCTGATCGGCAACATGTCGTAATGCGGCGACGGTCGACTATAAGACCTAAAAAATATATATACCTCTTGTTCGTAGCCCGCGGCGTAACACCACCTTTACCTACTTCTCCTCTTTTGGCTTTCACCCCTAAGTGGGCTCATTTGCATGATGCCCCTCGGCCTTTTCGCTTCCTGCTTGATGTTGTTACTAGGCAACAAGCACGCCCTTCGGCATCTCGGGCAATCCGATTTCTTACCGAGGGCGCTCGGTGCCCACCGAGGGCCTGCCGACTGGATTCCGATTTCAAGTGAGTTGTCTTGATGTCCGAAAACTACTCGAATAATCAATTAGACGTGGCCTTTTCCGATATTATACAGGGTGCCCCAGAAAAAAAACCGGAACGGTACGTGTAACGATTATTTACCAAAGTAATAACTCATCTTTATACAATTTATTTAATTTTATAGACTATTCTTTCGTAAATAGAATAACATCACGATCATTCATTTTGTTTAGGTATTTTTTTTTAAGGGACTTTTTATAAGCCAATGTAAATTCGATGAACGCACACCCGATTCAGTGCAATTTTTATGGGACGTCATCAAACGTCGGTGACATTACGTACCGGTGAATCTCGTATATCAAACGAATCAAACATTCGCATCGTTACCGCTTTACTGGTAGAGAAGCTGAAATGGTTTGCTTTGCAGAACTGGCTCTGAAATTAAATCTACTGGACGAAAATTGACAATCAAAGTGTTGTATTGCTGAGAAAAGTACACGCTATCGGATGAATGGAAAAACTAGCAATTTTCTTAATGAATGAGAATAATAATGAAGGTAGAATTCACCAAATTAGTGTTCCGTTTTTGCTGGGCCACCCAGTATTCGAGAGAAATACCCTCCGTCGGGTACATTACACGGTGTCATGTGACGTGTTTGCGAACTGCGTGATCTTAAGGTCTTGGCACGAGCACAGGTGTGCGTGTATGTGTACGATTAAACGCATTAATATTTGTATAATTGTGCTATATGTTTTCAAAGATGCATCAGCGTTATGATCTGAATGAAACCGTGTTATAAATCATCAGAAAAAGTATTATATTTCTTTTCCCTTCGGCTTTTCGCAATGAATAAAAGAGTGAGTGAATTCGTGGATGCACAGGCTAAGTGGGTATAGACCCAGGGCATTAGCTGTAGTCATTTCTTTTTCGCAATTTTATCATTAATTGGAAAGTGTTCTTTATCTTTCTGCAAATGAATAAATTAATAAATGGATAAATGGCTAAATGGCTAAATCAATCAATCAATCAATCAATCAATCAATCAATCAATCAATCAATCAATCAATCAATCAATCAATCAATCAATCAATCAATAAATAACTTATTCAATCAATTAAATAAATAAATAAATAAATAAATAAATAAATGAATGAATGAACAAATAAATAAATAAATAAATAAATAAATAAATAAATAAATAAATATTTGGAACAAAAACAAACTAAAGTAACAGATTGATCATTGAAAATAAAGAATTTTGAGAGGAGTAAGTAAAAACAAGAACGAATCAAAGCAAGAGAAAAATGAAAGTTACCACACAATCAAAATGGAAAAGAAAGAAAGGAGAAAAAGAAGAAACACCGACAGAAAAAAAATGTCATATATCTTTCGGCGTATATAACTCGATAAATAGATAATTTGTCATCCAATTTGAATTTAAATAGTAACAAGACGACTCAGTGGCGTAACTACGGGGGGGGCACGGGGGGCACGTCCCCCCCCCCCATCGGCCGGCAAAAAAAACGAAAGAAAGGGAAAGGAAGGGGGAAGGAAGAAGAAAACTGGGAATGAAAGGTCGAGTTAGAAAGTGATCTTAATCACATTTTGAATAGACTTATCAGGGTAAGTCCTTTGTTCTTTTTATTTGAATTTTATCAAAACTGCTTAAATCCGGCTTAATCTCATAAAGGTTTGTGTATGCTCTTGCAGGCGATTCATGAATCTGAATAATGTGTTTTAAATCTTGACGAGAGTATAGCGTTGATTAGGATTGCTTTGTTATTTAATCGTTGACATTTTTCAAACACAGATTCTTCTTCTCTTTCTAAGGATTATCGTCGCTTTCAAACCGCTCGCTCGCAGAATTACCGCTGTAACTTAATTTGAACCAGCGATAGCTGAGTAAATATACAAATACACTTATCAAATCAAACAATATATTTGCGAAGAGAATTCCTCCTCCAAACTCATCAACACGGGGCACAACTTTTGCGTGTGCGCCATTCTGCATTCCTACAAATTGTATTCAGTGTCACCCCCCCCCCCAATCGGCCAGCAAAAAAAAAAAAAAAAAAAACGAAAGGAAAAAGACAAGGAAGAAAAAGAAAAAAGAAAATGAAGCGAACGAGCTAGAAATTGTGCTTATAGTGCACCTTCTTGAAATAGACATTCAGTGAAGTCCTCGTTGTTTAACCTTTATTACAACTGTTTATTTTATTATATTTGTTCTGGTTCTGTTTCTAGTCATGAACTGCATAACTCCGCTGGATGTAACATGCAGGTGCAGTCGACTTGAGCAAATTGTAATATTAATTTTGAGAGTAAACACGTTCTTTTGACCTATTCAAAGTGGTAGTATTAGGTTTGTGCATCAATGTGGATATCAGGCGGTCCATATTATTCATCGTCTTAAGACTGAGAGTATCCCATCCCTCCCGTGCGAATCATTTTCCCCTCAAATCTGTCGCTTGCTTAGAATTGCTAAAGAAGTATTTCTATCGTAGTTTTTGATTATTCTTGAATGTAGGCCCTAAATTTCAGGGAACAGTGATCAAAATAGCCTCATAAACCGCTAGAACCATGAGCTTCAGGGGGCTCCGCCCCTGACCCCGGTATGTTACCGTCATGTTTTGAAAGTCACTTGCTATCAGCAGTTATAATTTAAAAAAAAAAAATTATACCATGGAAGTGCCAGAAGTTTGTTTTGTTTTGTTTTGTTTTTATTATTGTCGACTGTAGCTGTCATTATAAAAAAAAAAGTGTTATCAAAAGGTCACAATAGCTTATAAACCGGATCGATACCGTGCTCGAGCTTCAGCTTCAGGGGGCTCACTCCCCTGACCCCGACATAATCTCACCACGTTGAAAATAACTGCTATCGGTATTTCAGATACTGAATCATACCTTGAATAGAAGTTACAGATTTGAAAAAATATGGGCTTATTTTGTCTTGTTGACTGTCCATATATCAAAGACTTATCGCGTGTTGCAGCAGAGTGACAAAATATCTGTTGGAAACTGCTAGAAGCATGAGCGGTCAGGGGGCTGAACCCCCTGACCAACTAGGACGGGGCGTATACTTGAAACCTGGACCCATCCATTAGGGATGGTCAGCCCTACCCTGTCATCCTTTTTATTGACTTATACGCACTCCCTCTTGAATTTCAATGTTTAACCGCTCGCTCGTACGCCGCTTCGCGATGCCTTTTCACTAGTGCATAAACTAAAACCGTAGGTTCAGGAGCCTTACTCCATCGGGACGGGGACCACATTGAATA
>JZLH01S0081086.1:11464-21662 GCA_001188425.1 Eucidaris tribuloides | reverse complement strand
CACCCCAAACTTTTACCCAATTTTTATTTACCCAGTTATAGTTACCCAATATTTTTTTACGTGTAGGAAGCTTGCCAGTTGCCACCAAGTTATGTTTTATTGTCCACGCCATATTCTGAACCATGTTTGAAGTCAACACTTCTGCTCCCTATTTTCTTGAAGGTACCATCGCTCTCCCTCGAGGTGCATAGTATTAGCGTATTAGCTAAGATCACCGTTTTTTCCTTTTCCATGGACATGGAGCTGATGATCTTTGAGTAAAACTTGACCTTTAAATGATAAGTCAAGCTTATTCGCGTTGATTGTAAATTTGTAAAGTGTGAAGTTGGGTTGTAGGTGCCAACCTATTAAAGCCCAAGCATAGTTTTAGACAAAATACAACTTTCTGCATCAATCTTCATACGGGTTCTATGACCCCACACATCAGATACAAACATCATGCCCTACCTGAAAACTGTTCATATTCGCTGAAAATTGTGATTTTTAATCCATCTCCCGAGGAGCTCACCGCTCACCCCAGCTACTGTACCCACTATTCTTCCTCTTCCCAGCACACTCTCCTCCTCACAAAGGAACGTTTCAGAGCGTCGTGATTTTTAGGCTATAGCTGATAGTAGGTCAATCTAAAGAGCAGAAAAAACATCATTTTTCACTATTTTAGCCAAAACTATATTTGAGCCTTGAATGGGCATATGCGGATATATCAATTGTTCTCTTGGTTTTTGTTTTTGTTCTTTGTTTTGTTTTACTTAGACGGTTTCGTGGCTACCCTTTCTCAATTCTCAGAATTAAATTCCTTTCGTGTCTGTTTTTTTTCTTTGCGCAATTGTACTAATTGTCCTCACATTTCAAATCGTTATTAAATAAATAAAACTGAGAAACAGTGCATTCCATATCCTGCTTGTCAGAGCGGTAGTTTGAACCAAAAGGGCAACAACTCACTTTTTCCCGACGGAAACGGTGATAATTACATGGGATTATAACACGAATATTTTATTTAGAGGTGTTTGGTGAAAGCATACTCTGGTCTCTGAAAAGAGAAAAACATAATTTTTTATAGAAGAGACAGTTTGAAGCTTGTGCTAACCTTATATTATTTTGCCAGTGAGCCTTTTCGTCCACTCAGTGGACTTTCCCAGGCCACTGGATTATTTTTTCTATTTTTTTTTTTTTTTTTTTTTTTTTTGTATTTTGAGATGCGATTGAACAGAACAGGACAGCGTCAGAATAAGCGGTATAACAATGTATGGAATACGATTATACCGCTCGTCTGTAACCATCTTTTATCGTGTGCCAAACAAGAAAGGCGGATTACTATATTTTCTTTCATATTTGAGCAAGTCTATTTTGTCCCTTAAAAATTCTTCACCAGCATGTAGTGGTGATATGATTATACTAATCCCTTGGTACAAGGGGCGAAATCATTTTACCAGAAGACGCAGACGGCACTGAGGAATGGTATCATTGTCACTTAATATTTTCATAAATAGTTCAGCAAATGGGAAACAGATTTTTGAAATATCTTACCGTCGGCTGCGAAAGCATGAATAATTTCTACCATCTGATAAAATTTAAGAGGGCGTTTAGATTCTGATCGGCCAACATGTCGAAATGCTGCGACGGTCGACTATAAGACCTAAAAAATTATATTACTCTTGTTCGTAGCCCGCGGCGTAACACCACCTTTACCTAAACTTTCCTCTTTTGGCTTTCACCCCTAAGCTGGGCTCATTTGCATGATGCCACTCGGCCTTTTCGCTCCTGCTTTTGATGTTGTTACTAGGCAACCAAGCACGCCCCTTCGGCATCTCGGGCAATCCGATTTCTTACCGAGGGCAGCTCGTGCCACGGGAGGCCTGCGACTGGATTCGATTTTCAAGTGAGTTGGTGCTTGTATGCTCCGAAAGCTACTCGAATAATCAATTAAGACGTGGCCTTTTTCCGGATTACTTATCACATGGGTGGCCCAAGACAAACAAAACGGAACGGTACGCTGTAACGAATTATGTACCAAAGAATAACTCATCTTTATACATTTATTTTCAATTTTATAGACTATTCTTTCGTAAATAGAATGAACATCACGATCATTCATTTTGTTCTAGGTATTTTTTTTTAAGGGACTTTTTATAAGCCCAATGTAAATTCGAATGAACGCACACCCGATTCAGTTGCCCAATTTTATGGGCGTCATCAAACGTCCGTTGACATTACGTACGGGTGAATCTCGTATATCAAACGAATCAAACATTCGCACTCGTTACCGCATTTTACTGGCAGAGAAGCTAGAAATTGGTTTGCTTTGGCAGAAATGCTCTGAAATTATAATCTAGCTGCGGACGAAAATTGACAATCAAAGTGGTGTATTGCGTGAGAAATAGTAACGCTATCGGATTGAATGGAAAAAACTAGCAATTTTCTTAATGAATGAGAATAATAATGAGGCTAGAAATTCACCAAATTTAGTGTTCCGTTTTGCTGGGCCACCCAGTATTCGAGAATCCGAGAATACCTCCGTCGGGCTGGTACATTACACGGTGGTCATGTGGACGTGTTTTTGCCGAAACTGCGTGATCTTAACGGTCTTGGCACGAGCACAGGTGGTGGCGTGTATGTGTACGATAACGGATTAATATTTGTCTAATTGTTGCTATTATGTTTTCAAAGATGCATCAGCGTTATGATCTGAATGAACAACCGTGTTATAAATCATCAGAAAAAGTATTATATTCTTTTCCCTTCGCGAATTTTCGCCAATGAATAAAGATGTGAGTGAATTCGTGGATGCACAGGACTAAGTGGGTATAGACCAGGGCATTAGCTGCTGTCATTCTTTTTCGCAATTTTATCATTTAATTGGAAAGTGTTTTTATCTTTCTGCAAATGAATAAATTAATAAATGGATAAATGGCTAAAAGTGGCTAAATCAATCAATCAATCAATCAATCAATTCATCAATCAATCAATCAATCAATCAATCAATTCAATCAATAAGACTTAATCAATCAATTAGAATAAATGAATAAATAAAAATAAATAAGATAAATAAATAAATGAATGAAATGAGGATTGAATAAATAAATAAATAAATAAAAAATAAATAAATAAATCAAATAAATAAATATTTGCGAACAAAAAACAAACTAAAGTAACAGTTGTCATTGAAAATAGAGATTTTTGAAGAGGAAGTAAGGTAAAAACAAGAACGAATCAAAGCCTAGAGGAAAAATGAAGTTACACACAATTCAAAGATGGAAAAAGAAAGAAAGGAGAAAGAAAGAAACACGACAGAAAAAAAATGTCATATTATCTTTCGGCGTATATAAACTTCGATAAATAGATAATTTGTCATCCAATTGAAATTTAAATAGCTAGAAAGACGGACTCGAGCTGGCGTAACTACGGGGGTGGCACCGGGGGGCACGTCCCCCCCCCCCCATCGGCCGGCAAAAAAAAAAAAACGAAAGAAAGGGGAAAGGAAAGAAGAAAGAAAAAAACTGGTGATGAGTCGAGTTTAGAAGTGAGTTCTTAATCACATTTTTGATGACTTATCAGTGGTAAGTCCTTGTTCTTTTATTTGAATTTTATCAAAAATGCCTTTAAAAATCCGTGCTTTAATCTCATAAGGTTTGTGTAATGCTCTTGCAGGCCGATTCATGTTGAATCTGGAATAATGTGTTTTAAATCTTTGACGAGAGTTATAGCGCTTGATAGCGATGCTTTGTTATTTAATCGTTGACATTTTTCAAAATACCAGGGATTCTTCTTCTCTTTCTAACAGGAATTATCGTCGCTTCAAAACCGCTGGCTCGCAGATTACCGCTGTAACTTAATTTGAACCAGCGATAGCTGAGTAAATATTACAAATACGTATCAAAATCAAACAATATATTTGCCGAAAAATTCCTCCTCCAAACTCATCAACCACGGCGGGCACAACCTTTTGCGTAGTGCGCCATTCTTGCATTTTTCCTACAAAATTGTTTCAGTGTCAACCCCCCCCCCCCCAATCGGCAGGCAAAAAAAAAAAAAAAAAAAAGAACGAAGCGAAAAAAAGACAAGGAAGAAAAGAAAAGAAAACTTGAGGCGCGAACCGAGCTAGAATTGTGTGCTTATTATGTGCACCTCTGAAATAGACAGTTCAGGCGAAAGTCCTCGCGTGTTTAACCATTACTTACAACTGTATATTTTATTATCGATTTGTTCTGCTTCGTGTTTCTAGTCATGGAACTGCCATAAACTCCGGCTGGATGTAACATGCAGGCAAAGTCGACGTTGAGCAAATTGTAATATTCAATTTTGAGAGTAAACACGTTCTTTTTGAACCTATTCAAAGTGGTTAGTTATAGGTTTGTTGCCATTTCAATGTGGACTGAGGAGTATCCTCCTCCCCCTCCGTGAATCATTTTCCCCTTCAGAATCTGTCGCTCGGTAGAATTGCTAAAGAACGTATTTCTATCGTACGTTTTTGGATATTCTTTGAATGTTAGGGCCCTAAATTTACAGGGAACGCAGTGATCAAATAGCCTCATAAAACCGCTAGTAGAACCGATGAGCTTCAGGCGGCTCCGCCCCCTGACCCGATATGTACCGTCGATGTTTTGAAAGTCACTTGCCTATCAGCAGTTCATAAGATTAAAAAAAAAAAAAATTATACCATTTGGAAGTGCCAAGAAGTTTTGTTGTTTTGATTTTGTTTGTTTTTTTTATAATTTGTCTGACTGTACTGTCCATTATTAAAAAAAAAAGTGTTATCAAAAAGGTCACAATAAGTTATAAAAACCGGTTCGAATCCATGCTTCGAGCGCCTTCAGCTTCAGGGGGGCTCCTCCCCCTGCCCCGACAAATTCATCACCACGGTTTGGAATAATAACCTGCCTAATCGGTATTTCAGACTACTGAATTCATAACCTTATGAATAGAAGGTACAATTTGAAAAAAATAGGGGGTTATTTTGTTATTGTTGACTGCCCATCAAAGAAATATTCGCGTTGGCGCAGAGTGAAAATATCTGTATGAAAACTGCTAGAAGCCATGAGCGTCAGGGGCTGAACTCCCCCTGACCCCAACCAGGACGGGGACCCTATAACTTGGAAACCTAGAAACCCAATCCAATAGGATGCGTCAGCCCTACCCCCTGTCATCCATTTTATTGACTATACGCACCCCCTCCTTTGAATTTCAAAATGCTTTCAAACCGCTCGCTCGCTACGCTCGCTCGCGGATATTGGACTTCACTAAATGACATGAAACTAACCGTAGGCATCAAGGAGCCTTTACTCCATCCGGGACGGGGACCCAGCTTAGGAATTCCTATAAGGTGGGCCCCTGCATGGAACCCATCCGTTAGGATGGTCAGCCCTTCCCCCTATCATAGGTCCCTTTTCACTTCATAAGCACCCCTCCTTTGAAATATACATGTATGTATCCTGGCTAGGGCCTGCAAAAACGCATTTTTCATCATAGAATTTCGAAGTTTTCAAACCGCTCGCTCGCTAACGCTCGCTCGCGGATTGCCTTTTCATCACTAATGACATACATACAAACACATATTCACTATAAAATAAAGCCTATACATTAAACGGTGATTTATTATATATATATATAATATATATATACTATTATATATATAATATATATATATATATATATATATATATAGTATATATCATAACAGTCCAAAATAAGACAGACTTTTTCAGGTCCCGTCATGCTTGAAAATCACAACAAAAGAAATTTTATAACACACGAATTGTTCGGGCCACCTTGCCCTATTGTCAAGTGTACAGCTGATTTGAAAAATACTTTTACATCAATGCTTATATTAAAGAGCACGCATTCACGCGTTCACTGTGTATGCGGGCGGAACATAACGTCTCTATGGTAAGCAGCAATCCGCGCGTAACAAGACGAAACGGTATCACTCGTTTCTGCTGTACGCGCGGATGCCTGCTACCATAGAGAGGCCCTTATGTCCGCGCATACAGTGAAACGCAGTGAATGCGTCCTCTTTAAATAAGCATTGATGTCAAAAGTATTTTCAAATCAAGTCTGTACACTTGACAAAGGGCAAGAGTGCCCGAAAAATTCGTGTGGTTAATAAATTTCTTTGTTGGATTTCAAGCATGACGGGACTGAAGAAGTCTGTGGTTATTTTGGATCTGCTTTATAATATTCCAACACGTGGACTGTTGAATACCAATATCATCGTACTGCAAGTATATATACTTATACTATATATAGTATTATTATAATTATATATATATATATATATATATATATATTAACATAAAAAATAGCCAAAAAAAAAAACCCTTGACAGGGGTACCCCTATCACACGTTTAGCGTTCGCAGCGCTAAAATCCATCTCAAAATGCAATTTCGGCTGAGCGACTGCATGGGTGCCCCCCAATGAGCTGACCCACGGTACGCCACTGAGACGACTTATGCGGTGTGGGGATGTTGATGCGATCTTTTGATTTAAAAATGGGTTTGGGGTTGGGTGAACCAATTAAATCACATCAATTACAGAATCGGTTCATTTTAATGAAGGCATAGAAGGTGTTTGTGTAATGAAGGTTGATGATAATGGAGAAAGTATAGTGAGATATTAAAACGGTTATTGTCGTTTTTCCGAGGGTTCGTTTTTCAGACGATTATTCTGAACGACCAAATACCACGCAATTCGAATTGACGAACCTTATGTTCAACAACAAGGAGCTTCTCAGGTCTTGGGGGAGGGCGAAATTTGATATGAACACTAAAAACCGCGTGATTTTCATTACGTTTAAAACAATGAGGGGATTAGGGGCGCCCCCCCCCTCCGCCGCCCCTGCCTCAAAGTTCACATAAACCGTTCACAGGTATGTCGACATAGTGACGGGCTGGAAAAAAGGGTGGGTTTAAAGAAGTGTTTAAAGTGATAGGCTAACATTGTGGAGCTTCAAATTAAAAATTGTCAAACTTTGCTATGTGAGCAACATAGTAGTGTTTGAATGGACAAGTAAACATCCTAGAACACAAAAATTTGGAAATTTAGGCTGCCACTGGTAAGATATGAATAAATAAAAAATTAGTACTCGGGGCGAGTAAAAAAATAGCCTAGATCTACACACAGTAAGTCTATGGAAGGAAATGGGCAGGTGAATCCGGTCAACTTACGATTTTCACTTTTTTTTTAAGCACTAAATAATCATTTTTGAAATACAGTTTTTTCAGGGCTTTATTTTAAGACCTTATCAAAGACACTTGGAGCATGGAGGATTCTGTATATAGCTCACATTTTTTTAACTGTGGTCATTTGATATTTTGGACTTGAGTGGACCTTTATTGCTGTTAAAGGGGAAAATAAAGACTGAAATCATTGCCATTAATTATGGTACTATTAGAGGACAATTATCTTGAGAAACTGCTGCGCTGGTTAACACCACATACGGCAAAGATAATTAGATTGGAGAGAAACTATTCGAGAATGTTAGTTCCAATGTCCCCCAACTAATCCACCGTGTACAATTTGAACGCATTGCAGGAATTTGACGCAGAGGACGCTATACACCTATAACCTTTCAAAAGATTGGGTGATGGCTGTAGTTTGGAAGGATAGTGTAGACAGAGAAGGTTTTTTGTCGCTTTCTTTTTAATAATACATTACGTGAAATTCCTTGTTCACTTTGTTTTATTGTCCTCACACCAATTACGTATCATTTATGTATAACACAGATATTTTCTTTTATGTATTATATTCCAATATAATCGTTTATAGAATGAGTTTAATTCAATTATAACATTCGATCGGTACATTTCAGATGAGAAATGTTTTGCGTAACAAGTTTTGTAATTTGTTTAACATACATTCAAAGTTAACTCAATGTGTAATTTTGGTAACAAATATAAAGTAAATGTGTAAATTGTATACTACTTTGCAACACATGAAATCAAAAATAAAGATGACTAAAAACAAAAATAAGGGAATGGGGGTGGAGTAGGTGTCTAATGTGGGTGTTAGGTTATAGCATAGACCTACTAACCATGGTTATAGTTTGGTAGAAGTAGGTGGATAGGGAAGGATTGTGGTCATTTTTTAATTAATAGATTCCGTAAAATTATTCTTTGTTCACTTTGTTAAATTATGTATCTCTACAATAATAATTATTGTAAAAAAGATTTACCAAACTAGTTTGGTTCTTAATTATTAAGAATCAAACTAGTTTGATAAATCATTTTTTTTTTCTTGTTGATGAGTGAGTTCCCCAGTGTCAGAAGCAAACAGACAACAAACACTGGCATTTAAAAACACGTCTCGAACCCTTTAATTTCAATATAAACAAATGAACTGGCAGCCTGGCTTCTACTGAAATTGACATTCTATGGCTGACCAGCTGAGAACAAAAGACCAAGGAGCTGTTTGAAGCTCCTCGAAAAGATACGTCTCCATACAAAAGATCACGTTTTATATTGACTCTTACTGAAAAGTGGCATTCATTTTGCAACTTTTCAATTTAGATATTATCCCATATCTAAAGATACTGCCCTTCCGTCGATGACATGATCATGACATGTAGAATATCAATTCAAAGAGAATTAAATCATCTTTCTGATGGTACCAAACATGCATTGATTACTACTCAGAAAAAAGAGAAACAATCGATCAAACTCAGATTTCTAAACTGCATTGAGTTTACACACACACATACACACACACACACACACACACACACACACACACACACACACACACACACACACACACACACACACACACACACACACACACACACACACACACACCCCTACACACACACACCACACACACACACACACACACACACCACATACCGGCATATTGTACGTGTAAGCTATATGTTTACCTTTTTTAATGTCAAATATGGTTTAAAGCATTATAAGCATCATTTATAAATGATTTTTATTTTGAATAATTTGGGTGCTCAAATAAATCCAGTTGTAGTAGACACATGCATGTACATGTACAAGTGAGGAAAAGACCTTCAAATAAGGACACAGAATCTACAGAAAGTATTCAGTTATACAGAGTTTGCACAATAATTTATTATCCACTCTCTAACAACAGCACACATATAAAAATCATTCCTTTTTTTAGGTTAAATCTAATATTTCTTGATTTGTTATGCTCTCACAAAACTAATTTAAAGGCATGATTTAGTGTTGATCATAATTTAAAGATCTGAGCTACTTAATCCTCGATGCAATAAGTGTCTGTAGGACGGTCTATAATGAAGACCATACAGAATTACTTCAAAACAATCATTAAGTACTTTAAAAGAGTGAAAATCTATGAATACCCACTTTTGCTATGTCCATTTCTCCCTTACAAAGTTACATGGCTGTGTTAGACTGTACCATGCATCCAAGAAATAAGTCATGTGTAATGAATGCATATCTTGCCAGAGACATCATGATTTCTAAAGTTCTGTATTCTAGGATATTTATTTGTCCGTTTAAGTACAACTATGTAGCTCAGATACATGTATCACAGTTCACAGTTCTTTATATTGATTATTGATGCTCTACAACAAATGCCAAAAAAGTACATACCACTGATCATAAGCTGCAGCATTTGTTTTTGTTTGTTCTGCTTGTTTTGTTTTTTAATGGATTGACTTATTTGGGTGCATTGTCCTTCTAGTACTTTGTTGACTGATTGTGCAAACTGCCATACAGGCTCGAGGTAGGAAAAAAGTGACTATCAGCTGCAATACATGTACAAACATTCACTAGATATTCACAAACTCACACAGCATAATTGGGTGAAAGAAAAACTACAGTATATTTCAATGGAAATATTGACTATTCAAATTAAGCTTTCCTTTTAATTTGAAGAGACATTATTGCACATACATGTATTACTGTGGCAGCTTCAAAATACTGGAATGATTTGCCATTTTGCCACTTACAATAAGAGAGTCTTCATCAATAACTATTTTCAGGAAGGCATGAAAAACCCATCTTTTTAGCAGTTTGTGGTTTTAAGATTACATAATTGTATACAATTGTAAGCGCTTTGGGCCTAATGGGAAAAGCACAGTCCTACTACTACATGTACTACTACTACTTATGATAATATAAATAATAAGAATGATAATAATAATAACAATAATAATAACAATAATAATAATAATAATAATGACATTAAAACCCACCATAGGAGGAATCCAAAGAA
>JZLH01S0081020.1:27581-39427 GCA_001188425.1 Eucidaris tribuloides | reverse complement strand
AGGAAGAGAGGTTGCTTCATGCCCACAAAGGGTAGGTGATATTGCAGAAAAGAAAATATTTGTACTAAGGCCAATGTCTGCCATTTTCAGTCTAGTACCATAGTACAGGGAAGTCTCATTAAATCAAGATTCTTAGAACCAACCAAATATTTGTGCTGTAGCTGTAACTCTTATATTTACCTCCCTTCAGTTTACTACTGAGATGTCAGTGGCAAACTTTTGCACAGAATTTTGACATTCATTAATTATGCTAATTTATGCAAATTTATTTAAAATCTAAAAAAAATGCTTCTTGGTGGATTTTTATTTTGTTTGTTTTATCTGATTGGGCTTGGTAAGGGTTTCTAAACTTCTACATAGTATTTGGAAGTACATTGATTATGCTATTTTATGCAAATTTATTCAAAATCACAAGAAATGCTATTCCTTCATTTCTAGGCAGATTTTAATTCTGTTTGTTTGTTTTTTCTGATAGGGTTTGGTAAGGGCTTCAAAACTTCTACACAAAATTTTGAATGTTAATTATGCTAATTCAATGGAAAAATGACATACCACTTCTTTATTTTTTATTTTTTGGCATTTCCTGGTTCTGATTGTTCAGACTGACAAAGCTAGGTCAGGGCATCGAAAGTTCACTCAGAATTTTGACATTGTGCTAATTTATACAAATTTATTCAAAATCACACAAAAATGCAACTGTTTTTCTTGGTGGATTTTGATTTTGTTTGTTTTATCTCATAGGGCTTAATGTTGGCTTTTCCATTTCCACACTTAATTTTGAAATTTATTAATCATGCTAATTACTGCAAATTTATTCAAAATCAGAGAAAAATAAAAACAAAAGCCTCAAAGCCTGAAATGGCACAATTTTGAAATGCGTTCTGTCTAAGATCGCGAGATGCAGGCGAGATATATACACTGCGTGCATTTCTTGTTTGTGTGTCATGGCACACATGTTTGTGGCATCATTTTGTTAATTGTGTGATGATATTGAAAAACCCAGAGAAATCCATAAGTCATAAACCAGGAACACAACAACAACAACACAATTGAGTTTAGGTATTGACTAAGAACTTATTATTTTCGCTTGCAGTTTTCTTTTGTACTCATCGTCATTGTGTTAACATAAAGAGAAATTAGTGACCAAAACTTCACTTTGTTGACATGACAAATGTTGACATAGGGCATGTCGACAGTGCACTACTTAAAACACAACCTTTCATTACAAGTAAGCTTGCCATTGGTGCACTTGCTCCCTGTGTGGAATTTTGTACAGTGAACTTATTTACAGTCGCAACCATCATTTTTGTCAAAATAAAATTTTGAAACTTTTATGTTTGTTTTCAACAAGGTTGATGGAGCTAGAGAGTTCTAGGGATGACCTGCTGTATGAACTCCACAAGCAACCGTCAGACAACCCTACCGACAACCATGTGAGTTAGTAGTGTCATAAGGGTAACATGTACTTGTTACATGTGGGTGCTTTTACTGAATCCAGTTTTACTCAAATTGATTCAACTAAAGAAAGATACATACAAATATTGGATTCAAACATTGTAAAGTTTTGGAAATATAAACAATGAATCATATGAAACTGGGCCATTTTCAAGCTCCCACAAAATTATGGTCAAAGTTAATTTCAAGAAAAATCATTCTTCTGGACCACTTTTGGCACTCAAACTTGGACAGATGAAAGGTTAGTGTATGTACTTTCAGAAAATATTGCAATCCCAGAATCAATTTCTCCATCCCATCATGACTATGGAATTTATGCAAAAACTACCATTGCGACTTTTTGTTCATTTTCTGGTGACAGGTTGCGTATAAGGTTTTGTTACCTCAGCGATAAATTGCTGTTCACTCCAAACATCTCTGTATCCTATCATACTAGGTGTACTGTTTTGTAGTAACTTCTTTGTATTCAATTTGTATCTCCTCTACAGCTCCTCAAGAGGTACTTTGCAGATGTGGAGAAACTTTCTGTAAGTGTTAAAAGAAAAGCTTTTTGTGTAATGTATTAGAATGTAGGTCACATGATTATTTTCTTTAGTTTATAGTCAAAAAGATTGTGATTGTTTCTGGAGAAAAATAACCACCAAAATGATCTCAGTTACAAGACCTGTAGGAGTGTGATATCTTTCGTAAGCTGTTTCTGATGTACCCATACTGCCATGCATATCACAGCGCTTGTACACACATTCCTTTCCGACGCATGTTGTGAGTGAAATAAGTTAAAATATTTCAGCATTTGAAACCCCTTACTTTTGCTGGTATGGAATTCCTTATTACTTAATTCTACCCAAAAATATGTTATCATAGGTAAGCAAATATGATTTTAACTTGGATTTGAAGACATTTAGGGATTAAGAGCTTCAAATTTCAATTAGCAAGCTATTCCACAGTTTTGGTATAGCAATGGTAAATGTATGGTCACTGAGAGTGATTTTTGTTTTGTCATGGGGAATTTGAAATAACAATATTCTGTGGAACTGCACAGGCTATGACTGTGTGATTAAACTTTAAGTTGAAGTAGTTCTGTTATGTAACTAGGAGCTTGGCCAGTCAAGGACTTATACACAATTAATGAAATTTAGAAGGAAATTTTGTGATGAATTGGCAACCAATGGAGCTCTCTTAGAGGAGGTGCAGTTGAAGTGAATTTGAATTGATGGTATGCATTCTTGACTCTCTGTAACCTAGATAATGTATCAGAGAATTGGGCATTATGAACAAGTTTGAATGATTTCCGATATTTTGCATTCCCTTCAGGACATGCTGTTTAAACAGATCCGTCTGGTGTTGCAGCGAGTGTTGAATATTGCCAGTAGACAACCCCAGCTGGTTGTGACATGTCTCAGGATCATTGAGAGAGAGGAACGGTAAGAAGAATCTCTTTTGCACCCTTCCGGCACCTCAACAAAATATCACTCCTGCTCTCACATGTAAACGATTTTTACCCTTTTTTCTATTCTAAAACAAGACATCCAAAATCAAATTCCACAATTGCTTTTTAGCGTAATACGGAACTTAAAGGCAGTGGATCTCATTTGCAAACATCCCCGCAGACCAGGAAAAGATGCCCTTAGGCTATTGATGAAGGGCATGTCTGACAAATCTGAAGATCAGTAATTACAGAGAATTTGAAAAATGTATCAAACAGTAACTGTCAGTTAGTCTCCTTGTGAAGTAAACTGAGTCAGTTCAATAGTAGTGTTTCAGTATTCATGCAATGGTTTATGAATAATAATGTGCATGGGACCTACATGTATACATAAAAGTTGTCTTGTTCATGAATGCATATGGTACACATTTGTAAAAGTAAATAAATATCATACATGCTGAACATCCATGCACTGTAAGGGTTTGATAGTAGACTGAGGTATTCATTCAAAATTGTAGCCTCAAAAGCCCTCAACACACCAACGTATTATTCAAAATCAGTACTCGTGCTGCACACACTATAATACAGACAATTCACCATGCATGCATGGTTCATCATCCAGAGACTAATTTGTGAAAAAGAGTTCTTTTCTTGTTTTCAGAAAGTTTAGTTGAAGAAAAAATTAAACAACCACACACTGTCCCTCTAGCACCAGTGGACTCTACTTTTGTACTTGCTCAATAACAGTCAAAGTACTGTGAGGGTACCCCTTGGTGCTCAGTATTGTATGTCTGTACATTTGCAAGTTCATTGACCTATCCAGTTCTTTGTATCAATGGAGATATAACTAACATAACTGTAACCTTGTTTCCCTTGTCCACAAGTGGGGGAAGAGAGGATGAAACATTAAAGACATGAATGTTTAACATTGTGAAAGACCCATTTAAGAAATGGTTGAACTTTGATATCTAAACTACATGATAGCGTTTGAACTGAACTGACAAATGAATGCCCTGGAACACAAAAGTTTAGGTAGGTATGCTGACACTGCAAATGAATATCAGTAGGGGACCACTTATCCAGGTATAGGCCTAGTAATGTCATGTGGACTGTAAAGCAACGGTTTTTGAGAAAAACTGGAATGGTTTCTAATTAGTTTTTACTTTTTAAAGCACTTAATGAACGTTTTGAACTGATTGTTTTTCATGGCTTCATTTCTAGACTGTATCAGAGACACTAGTACTGTGGAGGATCTTGTAGCTCAGATTTTAAAAAATCGGAAACATTTGTTAAACTATGCCTTTAAAGGCACTGTATAGCAATGTTTCCATTTTAAAAAAAGTGAGCTACATGATTCCACATGCTAGTAGTATCTTTGAAAAGGTCTAGAAATGAAACCCTGAAAAATTCACAGCTTAAAATGATCATTAAGTGCTTTAAAAGAGTAAAAATCATTGAGAGACTATTCCAGTTTTTCCCCATAGACTGCTGTGTTGCAGATTTTTCTATCGGCCGAGAATAATTCATGTGCCAGTTTTTAGCTGTATATATTTTACCAGTGACAGCATAACTGTCTGAACTTTTGTGTTCTAGGGTGTTATTTGTCTACTTAAACACTGTCAGATATGTCAGATAGCACAGTTTGACAGTTTCTTAAACGGGTCTTCCACAATGTTATATCAAATAGTGTCTTTAACATGCAGATGTACATATCAAAATCAAAACTGATGTTGATTTTTTCTTGCAGGATTGATAAAAAGATGTCAGACCGAGAGAAGATGGCAGGCTTCAAAGCCCCTGGCAGACCCAAACAATGGCGCAAAAAATGTCTGGATGAGCTGGCTAAAGTCGTGCTGGTCAAGTGAGTTTAACAGATCATGCCCTCAACAGTTATGAATGAAAACATCATTTTTATTCTATCAATTTATATATCCTAGATCAAAAAATGTCCTTGTAGCGATTGGCCAAGGGTGGCTTGCATGACATAAAACAGTTTCACCATCGACTGGGCTATGCCAAAAGATGGATATCTCAGAATCGTAATCTCACGATATCGGTTACAATTTCTGTTATAACATATCGTGACATCACAAACCACAGCCGACGCTCACCAGCACTATGTGAAAGAGTGCACCATGTACATAATGTACTGTACATTATTATGCGTATTGTGACATACAAATCATCAACTGTGCTTACGAAGGTTGACGATGTGTACACTGATTTTTTTCTTTTGCCAAAACTCAGAATTTTAAAGAAATTAATTAAATTAAAGAAATGAGATTAGTGTAATTGTATTTATTGTTATAATACTGGTTGAAAAGGTACTATCTATGGTGTAAAATTGCATTAGCAGTACATTTAGAGTTAATTTCCTTGTATCTTTTATCATTCTTTCGCCAGGATTGAGGGCAGTCAACTGGAGGATCGGAGCATGGAGAGGATGTGGTTAGTGCGCCATCTAGAGTTGATCAGACAGTACATGCTGGAGGATCTCAAAGTTGTTCGAGTAAGCATATTTTTTTTATTCAATTGAATCTTTTTTATTTGTTGTTCACTGGCATAGCATATTACATGACACAATAACAATGCATGATACAAACAATCAGAGTTACATATGAAATGTTTGGTTATATACAAAATGCTTTGTTCCCTATCCAGTGTGTTTAGATTAAAGCCAAAGTATAGTTTTGGCCGATCAGACCAATTTTTCATCAATCTCCCTCGAAAGTATTCTATTGTCACCCCAGACATCAGAAAACAACATGAAACCTACTGAAAATTGTTTAAAGTGATAAATTGTGATGTTTCACTTATAGGAGAACATCTAGCGGTTATGTACATTACATATGGGAAATGTTGGGAGCCCCCCCCCCCACCCCCACTCCCACCCCTGACTTCTTACATTTTGAGTAATTTCGAAAAAATGAGAAAGTGTCGGAGTGAGCAATTTTCAGGGCATTAATAGATCATCTAAAAAACATAATTGCAAAGAATTTCATTATTTACCATTTACCAAAACTATACATGTCTTAATTTGTGAGAGATTACGTAAGGAGACTGACCTCATGTGTGCAGGAGTGTCTACTCTTAATTGCCCAGAAAGTGATTACTTTTCAAATGGTAAGATCTTGTTTTATTGATTTATTTTATTTCATGTCAAAATATTTTGAAATATCAAATATTCACGGAGAGACCTGCCAGTATGTACATGACCCATGACGTCAGTTCATGAGTAGAACCATGTTAAATTAGTGACATTTACGGCTTTCACAAATTTTGGGCAGCAGTCTGTATTGCATCAAACTCTTCTTATATCCAAACTCGTCTAAAAGATAAATGATATGATTTGGAGTAGTCTTCAACTTGGGGGAAAAACTATTCTAGAATCAACTAAACTGTGCAGGGAATTCTGCTGTGAAAATTTTGTAGTCAAAAGTTTACTCATTTTAAAATAACTTCAATCAGTATGAGCGACAAATTTGTTGTGTATTTTTCTCTGGGATTAATGTATTTCGTGGCACGAGAGAAATAAAGTGATGGTATATTCATGCTTGATTCTCCTTAAGTAAACAAATTCAAGACAAATCCTTCCAGCTGGTGTATAGGCTGATATATCTTTCAACCAGTTTGGTTCTAGAGCATTTTTCATTTCTCCCAATCATATCCAATGCTCTTTAAAGGTAAATTACATGATTGGGGGTAGTCCTCAACTTGGGATAAAAACTAAGCCTGAGTCATCACTGAAATATTTGTTTCCGGATTCCGACAACATCATGCCGGTCGGAATCCGGTGTCCCGATAAAATATCAATTCGGACGGCGAATACGATCGAAAGCACATCCAAAAAGTATTAATTTGTGACCCCCCATCCCCCAAAATAAAGAAACAGTATTGCAAAATTAACTCTTTGAAGAAACAGAAATCTATATATTTTAACACTAAATAAAAAATCATGGTTACTTTGTTAGTGCCCATCACTAAAATAATTATTGAAGAAAATTCCCGAGAGTATACATGTAGGCCCCCATACGCAAACTAGCAAAGATCTTGTCAAAACTCTTAAGAACTGATATCACCTTGCGAGTAGATGTGATTTATTTACTGGCTAAGATACAATTATGCATTGCATTGATGGAAACTTTATAATGTACATGTAGGCCCTATCGATTCAACTGACACAAATTTTAAGAATCGATCGCCATGTCGGTCACGGCACAATCAGTTATGAAAGATCATACATGTCACTGAAAATTTTTTTGATTACCTGAAAATATCGGGTCTATAATCTGCTCATCATGAAATTCCCCATGAAATATCTTTCTCTGCACATACCTCCCAAAATAAAGTCGAAATCATATCAGGTTTTCCAACTAAAATTGCCAAAGCCAGATGTCAAAACATCGGCTAGGGATGAAACATATTTTAAGAATCGATTGCCATTTCGGTTGCCAACGTACATGACGACCAGCTGACGTCATGAACGAGCTGAAGTTAGCCCTCATAGTTGTCACTGAACACTGTTTTGCTTCCGTGTTTTGCTTACCTGAATATATCGGGTCTATAATCTCCTCGTCATATTTTCATGAAATATTTTCTTCCGCACATTATCTCCCCAAATAAAGTCAAAATTATCAGGTTTTCCAACCAAAATTAACAAAGCCAGATACAAAATATGATGACGAAACATTGGCCACTGATTGACTCACACATCGCGAACAGAAAAGAGCCTGTAGTCCCGCGTACAGATAATACTGTATGCACAATGGACTAGCTAGGTCTGGAGCTAGAGTACCTATATACTCTATCTGGAGCCAGTCAATAGCGCCATCTACGGCTGACTGTCCCCGCGTGAGTTATTATTTAGCCGATGTTTCGCGTTCGTCAACTGTATTTTATATGCTGGTGTCAATTTTGGTGGAAAAACCTGATAATTTTACTTTAATTGGGATAATTTGCAGAAAAAATATTTCACGAAAATATCATGACAAGCAGGTTATAGAACCAATATTTTCAGGTAAGCAAAACAGTGTAACTTCAGTGACATGAATGAATGATGTATCGTAAGTGATTGTGCTAACCATGACTTTCTTGGCATGATGTTAAGATATATTTGTTACCCAAACATATATTTATCCATGAATGCACACGCCACAAACCAAACAACAACAATGATACGTTAATTTTTTTTTTCAACATTTTATTTCATTTGTGTAACATTGTTTTTTATCGGAATACCGGTTTGGAAAAATCTGTTCCGGATAGTGCCGGTCGGAATCCGGATTCCGTTCCGAACCGACTCAGCCTTAGTAAAAACTATTCTAGAATCAAGTAAACTATGCAGAGATTTTACTGTGAAAATCTTGTAGTCAAAAGTTGACTCATTTTAACCCATTGGCTACGGGAACCGGATGTGCCCTGTGTTAACTCTTCGGGATTTTCAGAATCTCGGAGGTAAATGATATCCATCAGTATGCCTTGTAACAGATAAATATATAGAGTAGTTTTCGATGGGGATTAAATCTATCGTGCCCAATCAAAATTAAATTGCTCACCTGTTCATGCTTAATTCTCTTCAAGGCATAAGGCATTCTTATTTATCTATAATCTATTGATTATATTTTCACTTGGTTTTTGTGTTTCAGTTTCTGTGTGTGCCTCTGTTTCCTCCGGACTACAACATCTATGAGTTTTTCATCAAGACGTACAGAGAGTGTGTTTCAACACATGTAAGTACACTGTAAACTGTGCAAACACTTGATGTTCCTGTAACCCACTGGATTTGATTTCAATGCATGCTCCATTGACCCCAGCCTAAAATATCTTGTTCTTAGTCTCCGAGAGGTTAATTAGCTACAGAGCAAAATATTCAGCTTTTTTTCTTGAAGCTTGTAAATTAAAAGTTTACTACCTAATGATAATTTTGTCAAACAATTCCAGGTTCCCATGGGACATATCTTATTTCCTTTTCTCCAACTCTAATTTGTTTGTAGTTAGTGACTTGTGTGTGCAAGTAGGCGGGTATGTGAGTCCATTAATCCACAATACAAGTGTGTTTGTAAAATGAGAATAGCATTATGCCCATTACGCTTCAGTCCTGACTAAAAAAGTCGGAGTTACTGGCTACTTTAGCAGTGTCCACACGATCGGACATAAGTGGCTTGTGACCAGTCATAACTTGTGTCGGTAATAGCGTCGGATATAAAGTTGCAGTGAGAACGATTGTCGGACATAACTCTATCGGACATAGCGCGACTTATACCCGACGATTTATATCCGAAGAAGACCAGACATAAGTCCGGTAACAAAATACGTGTGAACTGTTGTCGGACATAACTGCGAAACTGAAAAGGGCAATTCTCTTTGCGAAGACAACTTCATTGTTTACGCAATTCACATTTCACGCATTTGGGTCAGAGGTTACAACCGATAACGCGTTGACACACATCCATTTCAGGTCTGCTATTACCAGTAATAACGTGATTAAGCTTATCGCATAAACATGTCGGGTATAAGTGCTGATACGACGCGTGTGGACGCGTTGGTGGATCAACTAAAAGATTTTAATTACGTCGGACTTATGCCTGACAAAGATATAACGGGTAATAACTGCCTTGAAAACGACGCAGCTTTACTTGAGCTGTGACCTTAAATGACTAGTGGAGACAATCTCTGTGACCGTAAAGTACATTCTTGATACTTGATACTTGATAGAGTAATCCTTCAATCGCTCACACAGAAAGCTATACGGGATGACATGTGGTCATGTGCCAAAAAGGGTGTCATGTGGCAGTGTACGTGCATAATACATAGCAAAATGTACATAAAATCTTGCATTGTGCGATACGTGCAAGTAAAAACTGTTCCTCTCCGTGCTACAGTACGATGAGCGCCACTGGAGGCTGCATCACCCTTACAGCTGGAAGGGCAGCCTCTCTGAAGCTATCAGGTTGTGATGGCATAATACAGCCTGCATGGGTAGATGGTTCCATATCCTTGATATTCTTGAAAGAGGGAGAACTTGAAGGCGTCAATGGTTGCCTTTGGAACTGCATACTTCAGGTCATGATCGTGTCTGCCGAAGTAGGATCCAGGAATTACTGTGGTTGGGAACGGGAGTTGATACTAACTGATGGTGTATTTTTGTAGAATTAGAACACAACTGAGCTATGAGGTCAACAGGAAACACGTTCCAGGTGGTAGGATACTTTTGTCAAAATTTTCAGATTTTCGAAAGTTCAATTTTTCATTAACGCCATCCTGTTTTATTGAAACAATGTACATGTATATTCAAAGCTACACTTCAAACGTCAATAAAAACATAAAAAATAACAAAGTTTTGATTGTTAAGTTGTCACAGTGATTGACAGCTCTCACATCTGTTTTTGTGATAACAGTGTCTGGTTTTTGCCATCTCATATAATCTAAACCTAAGGACATAGACTGTAATTTTAAAACAAAATTTTGGTGACTCAATCTTAGTCAGAATTGTAAAGTAAATGCCTATTTTAGGTGACTGTAATGTCCAGCTAAACTTCCCAGACTAAAGTAGCACTTTCAGATGCACATATTTATAGAGAAAATGAAAACAAAGCATTGTACAATTGAATGACAGGAGATTGAAAATGACAATTATCCATGTTCATGATCAGTAAATGTAAAAGAAAAGGATACGGCCTGAAACATATCACTTTCAGCCACAATTTAATGTTACCCTATATGCCTTGTAGTTTCCATACAGATATTTTTGTGATTTTGCTTAAGGACAGGTACTTCATGAAGGTTTGATGGGCATATTAAGAAGTAAAAATGTTTGCATTTTTTTTTTAGTCACAAGATTCACAATAATAAAATCCGCAAAATATTCTGCAAACAACGTAGATGACCCACGAACTGACAACTTGCACATCTTCCATTTTGCATTAATTTTTTTCTCTCTCTCTCTCATTTTTCAGTTGCATGATCTGATTGGATCTGGCCTAGAACACAATGAGATTATACAAATGTTGACTTGGATCACTGAATTCACGTAAGTCTGTTGACAATCTGCAAAGTCTTGAGTCTTTCAGGAGAGTGTTGGTTGCTGGAAAATCAAAATATATCTCATTCTTTTTGTCAAAGTTGGTTTTCATAGTGTTATATCTTTCGATTTATGTTGTGTTAGTATGAATTTCGTGTAGGTTCTTCAATCTCAAAACCCTGGTATTAAGATTACTCTGTTCCACAGGGATCTGTATTAGGACCTTTAATGTTCACTTTGTATACAACCCCCCTTCATGATGTCATACTTCAGCACAATGTACAGTATCATTTTTATGCAGACGACACACAACTGTACTTAAGGTTAAAACCATCACAGACAGATGTTGATGTTGGTATTCAAAATTTGGAAGCATGTTTAAAGTCCATCAGCAAATGGATGAGTGATAATTTTTTGAAGTTGAATGAAAATAAAACTGAATACATGCTAATTGGCTCCACTAGGCAGCTTTGTAAATTCTCTGCAGATGAGATAATTGTTGGGAACTCTGTGATAAAGCGTGTTAATCGGGCTCGTAACCACGGTGTCATATTTGATTCAGAAATGAACATGAAGCCCCAGATTTCAAGAGTTGTGAGTTTAGCGTCGGTTCATATTCATAATATTTGGAAAATCAGGAGATATCTCACACAAGATGCCACTGAGCAGATTGTGCATGCATTTGTGACTAGTCGTTTGGATTTCTGTAACTCACTCTACATTGGACTTCCGAAAAATCAAATCTTACATCTTCAACGTGTTGAAAATATGGCTGTACGCCTTGTTTCACTCTGTAAAAGATCCGACATCATTTCGCATGTCTTGAAATCTCTTCATTGGCTACCAGTCTCTAAGAGAATCACTTACAAAATTTTATTGATCACGTATAAAAACCCTTCACTCTTGTAATCCACAATATCTTAGTAATATCCTCCAGATTCGTAA
>JZLH01S0081020.1:13455-27556 GCA_001188425.1 Eucidaris tribuloides | reverse complement strand
CCTCACTCTGGAATCCACAAATATCTTAGTCATATCCTCGCAGATTCGTAATCCACGCAGATCCTACGTTCACCTCAAAACTCCAAATTGTAAAGTACCTGAAAACAAAAACAAACGGGGGATAGAGCATTCCAGAACATGTGCTCCAAAAATATAGATATAGCGTTACCCTTTAAGTATTCGTGAATCACTTTCAGTAGAAACTTGCCAAAAGAGACTGAAATGCATATTTGTTTAATTGTAAGAATAGTAATTCATAGTAACAATTACAAATTTCGTCATGTAAATTGAAATTTCATGTAAATTTTTTTTTTTATATAGAATTACTGTTCCTTGGCCTATTTTGTTGAAATTTGTTATTGTTTAATGAACATGTAACAGCGCCTTGAGCACCTTTGAGGATATGTGCGCAATATAAATACGCCATTATTATTATTATTATTATTATTATGTGTGTGCGTGGTATGTTTGGTGTGTGTGTGTTTGTGAGTGTATGTGTGTGGTGTGTGTGTGTGTGTGTGTGTGTGTGTGTGTGGCTGTGTGTGTGTGTGTGTTGGTGTGGTGTGTGTGTGTGTGCGTGTGTGTGCGTGTGTGCGTGCGTGGTCTGTCTGTCTGTCCTACAAGGGCGGGTCAAGACATGTTTTCTGCACTTACCAACATTGAGGGGGATATCATATCATTTCCCCCCCCCCCCCCAAACCGTTGCCTTCACATTTGGAGATCGAAACAAGCACAATTACAGAACCAAGGTCCCTTGGCCTGTATAGTTATAACGTGATAATAATCCATCATATAATATCATAGAAAGCTACTCTAAATGTGTAAAGAGGGTTATTTTCAAGTCCCTTTTGTGGGAAGGATCGCGTAAATTACCCCCCCCCTCCGTTCGGCAATCCGCTCCCTCTTCAAGTCATCCCCTATAGCCCCCACGTCCCAAGAAGCCGTAACTTTAGTAATACATAAAGGGCAGGGAAAATGATTTCATTACGGTGAGACTTCAAGTTGAGATTTTAATTGGTTTAACCAACCCTAAAATCAGCCCGGGCTTTTTTGAAATTGCATAGCCCGGGGGGGGGAGCGGCTAAATTTGGCCCCCCCCCCTCCGATCTCGGCCGCGGATTCGCGCCGATCTGCCGCGAAAATTTGACGTGCATAGAGCCGGACGTAATCTCCAGACTGTATAGTTAGACTTTTGAAAAATAATGTATCTTCTATTTAATAGTAATTAATAGTCATATTATGTATGCAAATCATATTTTTGCCTATAACTCCTTTAAACATCTGCTGCACAGAATCTAATTTTGGGTGAAATATTCTTTTGACATTTCTTAACAATTTGTCCCTTCAAAAACATGCTGAATCAGGGTAATTTCTTATGTATTTTATTGTTTCATGAATTTCTTAGTATTTCTTTGTTTTTCAAACCTTTCTATTTATTGTTTTTTCGATGAAATTTTCTCGGAGACTTTTGCGATCAACAACACATAAATTAGTTAATTCAATCAGTGAAAAGTTAAAAAAATCATACATTTTATGAATTTGGGCTGAAACACAATTTGATGAAATAACACACGATATCATGTTTTCCTGATGATTTTTGGTGTGACGTGCAAGTACGAAAAGTTGCGTACTCCCAAAACCGCGTACCCGGACGTCGCGAATTTGGTCTCAAAGATGCGCAACACTGAAAGTAAAACAGTCAGCACGAGCGACGCCGGTCAAATTGCGCGCGGAAATGGTCGCGACTTTGTCGAGGGGGGGGGGCTTTTTAGCCACCCCCCCGGGCCAATAGGTTAAGGAGGTGTCAAATGATTTTTTCTTTCTTCCGTAGATGGTCCACAAAAAACCGTGTCTGGCAGATAAAAAAGATCTTTTAACCCGATGATCTATTGACAACAGATGAGTGTAAAAATTTACCCACAGTGTATGTTCAGGCACAGGGTGTGGATCTCGTATTTCCGGGGGACGGTGCAAAAGTGACACAAAGTCGAAAATTTTCGGCGCGCCGAGCTTGCTAATTGCAATACAGAATTTTGCGTATAATTTGCAATACAAATTTTGCGCGGCAAGACCGCGCTGAAAATTTGACATTTTGTATATTTATTGCAAGTTCAATTTTTTTTTTTGTGTTCCACTGCTTTTTACATATCCTTGCATTGCATACTTTGAATTGGTTCAAGTTGTAAAAAAATATTGGGAGGCGATCGATATTTTCCCACCCATATTTCATTGATGGGGCCGCCGCCCCCATGCCCCCCCCCCCCCGGATTCGACGCCTCTGTTCAGCGAGGCGTACAAAAGAGATGCCCTGCCTTCAAGCTAATGGTTGGTGTGAACGAATTTCAAATATTTTAGTGTATTTTGATGTGCAACGTAAGAACAAACTCTTTAAAATACAATCTAAGGAAAACATCCAATCACTATCAGGAAATAGAACTTTGAAATACATGAGACAACTTACAAAACCTATAAACGTAAAAGAGACATGAAAATTTATAACATATAAATATAAGGAAAGTACATCACCACATAATTACGCAAACACAGTAGTTACAATATTCGCCAGAAGAAGAGTATTATCACATCACTATCTCATTATATAAAACAATAAGATACTGATATTGCACTATTGTTCATTTCCATATAGAGCCCCATTGAAGTAGAAGACGACTCGTTTGAACTTGAAGGCAAGGTCCACCTGATGTCAAGTTGGTTTTAATAAAAGCAGAACAATGAGAGCAACATACTAATGAAAGTTTGGAGAAAATTCACCAAAGAATAAGGTCTAAAAATGAAGTCCTGAAAAAATTGCAGTTCAAAACAATCATTAAGTGCTTGTAAAAAGTGAAAATCATTAAGTAACCATTCCCGTTTTCTTGATAGACTGCTGTGTAGCAGAATTTTCGATCAGCTGAGAATAATTCATGTGCCGATTTTGATCTGTACATTTTTTACGAGTGACAGCATAACTATCTAAAGTTTAGTGTTCTAGGGTGTTTATTTGTCCATCCGAACACTGCCAGGTATGTCAGACAGCAAAGATTGGCAATTTTTTAAATAAGGCTTCCACAATGTTATATAGTGTCTTTAATATGTTTAACACATTTTTCTGCTTTTATTCAAACCAACCTGACGTCAGGGTGGACCTTGTCTTTAAAAGCTCCATTTCCGTCAATCATTAACCTTATCAGGATGAATTCATTATGAGTAAAGGAAGCTGTTGTCATTCATAACTTTCGCCAGTTCCTCGTGGTACGGCCGGTAGAATTCGTCTAACGCCCTCTTTGTTTCATTCCACACCGGTTCGTGTTTGCGTTTGTACACATTCTTCGATTGCCTATGCAGGATTGCGGATATTTTCTCAGCCGAGAGCGGTCCTGCAAAAAGTAGAAAAGCATTCAACCATTAATATATCCTAAAGTGTAATAATATAATAATATAAATAGGAATTGAAATAATGACAATAATAACATTAATAATAACAATAATAACATTATTAGTATTTACTTTCCTATTAAATTCACTCTTCATTTTCTAACTAGACAGTATTTTTCACAAAGAGCAATGAATAATGATTATTACAGGCCTAATTCAAACAATTTGTGTACTATGACTGGAAAGAGAAATTTATTTATTTTGTTTATTCGTATATCTATGCTGTGTATATAATTGTATAATTTGGATTGTATAGTGCAGTATATTCCATTTAAGTTTGTATGTATATATTTGAATGCCCGACAAATGAATTTCCATGAGGACAATAAAAGAATAAATGAATGAATGAATGAATGAATGAATGAATGAATGAATGAATGAATGAATGATTGATTGAATGAAGAATGATGAATGAACGAATGAATGAAAAAGGACAGGGAGGAGAGTAAGGGAGAGGGGATAAAGTTGACATTATCACTAATTGTTTCTATATTACAAAGTCTTAAAAAAGATCTTGCTATAATATTTTAGAAAAAGATTCAAATTACATTGTCAACAATTGTTCAATATTTAGACATTATAGAAATCAGATAAATCTGGGATTGATTGAAATTTCGGAGTGGTGAGAAAATTCAACAGAGCCACATGCAAGCTATCTCCACATGATGATCCTCCCCGCCAGGTGTGTCTGGGTATCGGGTATTGGTCCATCCTAAGCACGTGACCAAGCCATCGGATATACGTTGGTGTTTTATTTTATTTACAATACTTTGGCATCCTGTCCTCATTATAGTTAACGATTACAAATCTTGTTGAAAGCACAAAGTATTGTAAGCCTACTGATATCATTTTCTTTTTCAAATGGAGAATCGTCTTTACAAAATCCAGTATTAGTGTTAAATATAATGGAAGCTACATACTCAGTTCTAAAAATGCCAAGAGTTTTCTATATATATCATCGGGATTACTCTTCCAGTCTTCAAGGCGTATTACCATCACACCATCACGGGAGAACGCCCGTATCCAGTCCCTCAGATAGACGTGATAGATGCCCACGTTGATATCGGGGATGAAATTATATGGCTAGATATTACAGCGGGAAGATAAAAACAAATGTTGCAATCAGGTCAATTAAGTTGGTCACTGGCAAACGGGATATCATCAAAGAAATGAGCTACAAATTTAATTGTTGGATAGTTTGAAAATGCTAAGGCGGCCGCAAGGGTGGCGTAGGTGCCTACCTTGCGGGCGCATCTGCGATTCATAATCGCCGTACGACGAATTAATTGGGGGCTTTCAGTGTGGAATTATAGGGTCCCGTATCTCTTTTACAGCTCCCAGAAAGCACAACTAACCACACTCAAGTCCTTTAGCTGCATGGATGTGTTTCCGTAAATTGAAGATCATTTATTTGTCTAGAATTGAAAAATGCACAAAAAGTAACTGCCCGGGGGGGGGGGGGTCGCGCTCCACGCTGCCTGCTACGCACCCGCGTCCAGAAAAAGCGTCGAAAAGGGTCCCTTTTCCAGCCCTCGGGCGTCATCGACGTCTTTTAGAAAAAGAGTAGCTTTTTCAGCTCCGTTCGCCGGCAATCGCCATATAGCTTTTTCTCATATGTCATGCCATTCAGGGTTACTAATTTGGTTATGTAGATTACGTCATTTCAGGGATGACAATTTTTTGTGGATCTAAAAACATCTCCAAAATGAACGTTCGATAATAAGGAGAATTATTTATGAATTGTTAAGCGAACCTCTTCGGGTTGCGCAATGTACAATAATGTTTTAGATGAGTACATTTGGGTGGCGTATCAAATTAGTTGATTTCACTTTACGCCACTTGGGTAGGGTATCAAATTAGTGGATTCCCTATTCACGCCACTTAGGGTGCCAGAATTAGTTGATTTCCTGGGAGTCACGCCACTTAGGGTAGCCTTTCTCATGTGTTACGCCATTTAAGGTTGCAAATTTGGTTATGTAGGTTACACCGTTTAGGGTGCATTTCTGAGGTTGTTGGACACGGGTGGGTGCAACAAACGTGTGGAGAGTGGCCCCCCCCCCCCGGAAAGTAACTAACCGTTTAAGTGTTTTGCTCCCAGGCTCACTGAACTGAGTCACCTCAGTAGCGTTACTGCAGTATTTTTCTATTAGGGCAATTACAGCGTTACGGACATTACATTCAGATTTTTTTTGCAACTTTGGGGGCTTATTTCTAGAAATCATGATTATCATTTTGAACCAATTTGTGGTATTCTCAAACAGGTCACCTTGAAGTGTTAACAGTTTAAATTCGAATAAATTTCTATTTATGATTTGTTAGTTATCACAAATATTGCTTGCCGTTACGGACATTACATTTTTCGGACATGACTTTTCACCAACGCATTTGTCAAAAATTTTGTGAGCTTAGGTATGAAGTGAAGCCAGTTTTCTTCTGAAATGGGTGCTGAGGACGTGCTTAAGTTCTAGGATGACAAATAGGTACAACAGATTCAGTGTATCCCATACAGGACCATAAATGTTGCGTTAAGGACATTACATTTTTAACGTTACGGACATTACACCTCGGACCACTTTTTAAGCTCCTTATATTTATACTTAAAAACATTTGATAACTGATGAAAAACTAATATTTGTCATTTTTTGTCCTTTCTCAACCATGAACTGCTATAAATTCTTTCTGAAGTGCTGTTGAATGTGAAATAATGAGACTCAAAGATTGTGTGTTTTTCCAAAAAAAAAATAAGAAAATTTTGCAAGAAAACAGTTTTTTTGAAGAAAAGTATGTCTAAATATACTTCAAATGTATTCAAATACCACTTAGATTAAAGGGTTTGATGAGTTCTATTGTATGATACTAAATCTATCACTGTAGCACATATATTTTTGAATTATTACAGATTTCATGATTTTGAGCCCGGGTAACATTTTTCACGGAATTGCCCATTAGTTTATGAATACTAATCTGCATGATAATAATTTATAAAGTGTATCATGTTCATGACTGCATGTGTATACACCGGACGTACACATTTGTAATTTATAAATCAACTTCACGAATCATATATACCCTCCAATGCCAAGAGTATTGCAACATACGCTATAGCGCATACATTTTGAGTTGAAGGGGTCTTTCTCTTATGATGTCCTGGTGAAGTTATAATTGGAAAATGACAAATGATGTGAATTAAGTCAATGAATATTCTTTCTCCCTTCACTCCAAGGCGGAGAGATTATCCACTGCAGGAGCACGTACGGTAGTGGTGCTGGAACACAAACATTTGACAATGTGTTTTTGCCCCCTATAAGGGTGAGTTGTTTAATTCATCGTAGCAACGTAATTTGGTTTCATATATCCCCTGAAATGGTTTTGATAGTTTGGAAAGACTTCCAACAAATAAATAAACAAACGAAAATTCCAATATGTTTCTCTGAAGCGGTCTCAGAAAGAAGATCACACCCAGCGAATAAGAAAGCGCTTCCTATCTTCACAACACAGCGGTAAGGAGGATACGGTTACTAATCAAAGATGGCGGCCTTTGCTCTACATCAAATGGAAGTCACATGACTGGAAATTTTAGGATGTTTGTAAACCGCTTTTAGAAAAGTGACAAAAAATTTCATTACAAATCAGGTCAAAATTTTTTCCGGTCAGCCCAGGCGCCGAAAAGTCGCTCAGCGGGGTGGGGGCTTTGGGGGAACAAAAATTTCAAAATTTTCAAACACCTAAAACACCACCCTTTTGCCAAAGCGGGGGGGGGGGTGAACACCCCAAACAACCCCCTGCGTACGCGTATGTCACGAACACCCAAGCAGGGCAAGAGTCTGAAAGTAGACCAGGAATTTGAGTAAGGTGGTTATCTAAACTCGATTCAAAATCTAATGCCCTGCGTCCGGCGTTGCATCCAAAAAGGTCATTTTTTCTGCGAACTCCCGCGGATCCCTTCCCGTCGCCAAAAATTTGTTACAAAATATACGGGAAAAGATGCGGGCGATACGGAAAGATACGACTAGATGCGGATATTTGCGTCGACTTGCGGATAATCTTACGAGTTGATACGGTATTTGTTCTTTCGACTTGTGTACACTTCCGGATACTTTTGAACACTTGCGAAGAGTTACGGATATTTACGGATAGTTGCCACTAAACTCTACACTACGTAGTGTAGAGTTCAGTGATAGTTACAGATTTTTACGAATGAAAGGAATTTATTGTCATTTTTGTTAAATAAATGAATTAATACCATCACATATACATACGAAGACTTGAATCAATACATTACATCTTTAGAATCCTCAGACTTCCCACTACAAACACTCATCGTCAATATATTTATATAGATAGCTCACTTTCATTTTATGAAGCGGCAAAGTCAGAAAACACGAGAAAAACGGGATCTTCCACGAGATTTTTGACCAAAAAGGAAGTCTTTAGACTCAATTCCGCGGGTCATAACATTGACTTCGGTCACATATTTTGATCTAACCTTAAAGACAAACCTTTGATTATCATAAATCTCGTTTCAATAGTATATGAAGCTTGTAGATTTGTTACAAATGTGCCAAAAACGACGGTTTTAGTTCCAGTTTACCATTGTGTTGCAAAACTCTAGACCATGAAGAAGATCGCTTAGAAATTGATATGTAGCCAATTAAAACAATTTAAAACAAAAAAAGTGGAGGGGAAGAATAACAGCAAGAGAGTATCCGCAGGAAACGATAATCACATATAAAGATAATTCAATTTGATATTGAATAATTTTCAGTAAAGATATACATATTGTAAATAGTCTTTAATTAATTCAAACATATTACACACTGTAAGGGTAAAGTCGTAATGATACAAAACATACAAGTTGTGAGCCTGAAAATTCTTACTCAGTGAGCTGATGTTCCTCAAGGAAACAATTTTTCAGTGCTCAAGAGAATGTTTTTCATAAAATGCCCTTTCTTAAATCTGTTCCCTAGCAATGGTCCAGAATACGAAATTGATTGTTTCCCATATTTGTTTTAATAGTTGTAACTTTAAAGACACTATATAACACTGTGGAAGACCCGTTTAAAAAATTGCCGAACTTTGCCATCTGACATATCTGACATTGTTTGAATGGACAAATAAACACCCTAGAACACAAACGTTTAGATAGTTATGCTGTCACTAATATGTGCAGATACAAATTGGTACATTAATTTTATATCAGCCGATAGGAAATTCTGCAACACAGCAGTCTATGGAGAAAAGCTGGAATGGTCTCTCAATGATTTTCACTTTTTTTAAAGCACTTAATGATTGTTTTATACTGCAATGTTTTCAGGGCTTCATTTTTAGACCATATTAAAGACACTAGTAGCATGGGGAATCATGTAGCTCAGATTTTTTTAAACTGGAAACATTGTTATACAATGCCTTTAAACACTTATGTTTGTTTCTTGTTTGATATGTAAGATTAAGGAATGAAAAATAATCAATGAATATATGAGGTAGATTGTTATTTATCAAATTTCACTTTCAGTTCACTAAATAATGGCGCTGAATGATTGAAAAATGGTTGAAAAAAATTGGGTAACGTGGAAGGATCCGCGGGAGTCCGCAGAAAAACTAACTTATTTGGACGTAACGCTGGATGCAGAGCACTATGTGACTGGGGCATAAGGATTAGACTTTACTGTTACACTTACGCATCCGCCAGCATATGCACAATACTTCAGACTATGTGAACGAAGACATTCATTAAAACAGTGGATGAGTCGAGTAGCCAAATCATGAAACATTTCAGCTGTCCCATTCCGTGCATGTGAATACCAGAACCAGGAGTTTGCCCTGCAACAGAAAAAACAAATCACCTATTGTTCAAATATTGTGTTCATGATTTGCACACCACGAAATCAACTTATAGACCAAAATAAGCTAAAATCATTTATTATCTACAGATTCACATAAATCTTCACCTCTGACAAAAGCTTTAGGACTGAAATGTCAGATTTCGTATAGATAAAGCGCTGAAAACTTCAAACAGAACGCACGCGACGTAGGGCCTACTGTCAAATTAGTGAGCCACCAGTTCAGTGCGCGCCACTCACCGAATTTGAATTTTACACAGCCGCTAATCAAAGCTTGCAAGATAAAAAACTCACACCACTGCTGTTGCACGATTGTCAAGCAATCTCTGCTATGGTTGGACTCAACCAAATTTAAAATTAGTAAGTGAAAACTACATCCAGTGTCTGAAACCTAGACTACCGCTGCAAAATACAACCTGAGCAACGGACCAATTTAAAATGCTTTTTCTTTTATAAACTAAACAATGTATGAATCCCAAATTTCGAACACTGCATTTTTATCTACCTATCTTTAGACTGTGTTTATGATTAACACAGCAAACGTTGTTGCTCAGATTTGGTCCAGCTGTACTGTAAGTTTGGCCAAAATTTCACCCACCCCGAAGTATCGTGACACCCATCGAAAAAGTGAAAATACAGTAAAGGCCATCAGTAATACACTCATGCTCATAATTATGGAATATTTTGTTGATACTTAAGTTCTTTCTCCGTTTTCGTCCACAATTCTCAAGATAAGTGTTTATTTCAACCAATTTATTATTTCCTAATAATACACTCATGCTTATAATTATGGAATACTTTGTTGATACTTAAGTTCTTTCTCCGTTTTCGTCCACAATTCTCAAGATAAGTGTTTATTTCACAAAAACGCAGTATGTGAAGCAATTTTTGCATTTCATGAGATGACTAAATTAAAAACCAAAATACGTTTGAGCGCAATGATAATTATATATATATTTTTTTAAGTCCATAAAAAATCATGAAAAAATATTAAATTAAAGTGATTAAAACACAACACAAAAAAACTGATAAAGTTTGATCTACTGTCACTTATCATTATAAATTAACATCAGAATTGTCTGTTACAAGTCTAATAACGCGTGAAACCACCACGTGACTGAACCACGGCCGCCACAACTCTGAATACCGCAATTTATGTACACAGGTTTTGGAGTCGAGTCGGACTCTGCAAAATGCTCAGCATTCCTGAAATACTTAGATTATAATTGTTTCATCTGGGGTGAGCAAATATTAATCCCAGATGTACCGTTCACGGAAAATGGCAACTTCTAAAACTTTTTTCTGAAATAATCCATAATTATGAGCATGAGTGTATAACAGTATTCTTTAACACTTAAATCTGATACCAAAGATATTGGAGTGAGTATACTGGACATGTAAAATTCACAATTATGTTTGAAGAGTTTGACCTTTGCAGATCCGCTGGTAATATTCAAGATTTGGCCTCAAATGGTAAATCATATTGACGAAGCCATACCCATTCGTTTTAAAGTGATAGACTAACATTGTGGAGCTTCAATTTTAAAAAAAATTGTCAAACTTTGATATTTGAGCTACATAGAAGTGTTCAAATAGACAAATACACACACCAAGAATACAAAAGTTTGGAAATTTATGCTGCCAATGGCATGGTATGCATGAATAATTTCTACTCCGGTGGATTATAAAATATCCTAGATCTACACACAGTAAGTCTATGGGAGGAAATGGGCAGGTGAATCCAGTCAATTTGAATGCCTGTAGATTTTCACTTTTTTTAAAGCACAAAATCATCATTTTGAAATACAAGTTTTTCAGGGCTTCATTTTTAGACCTTATCAAAGACACTTGGAGCATGGAGGATTATGTAGCTCACATATTTTGAACTGTGGTAAATTATTAGCCAGTGGATACAAGCTTAGTAAAATGGCCGCCAGCCGAAAGACATATTTACTATTGTTATTGCTATTATTATTATTGTTGTTATTATTATTATTATTACTATTATTACTACTACTACTACTACTACTACTACTACTACTACTACTACTACTACTTCTACTACTACTGCTATTACTACTACTACTACTTCTACAACTGCTATTACTGCTACTACTACTTCTACTATTGCTACTACTATTATTATTATTATCATTATCATCATTATTATTATTATTATTATTATTATTATTATTATTATTATTATTATTATTATTATTATTATTATTATTATTATTATTGTTATTATGTCATAAACACTCACATATATTTAGTCATGTGTCTCTTTGTGTGTACGTTATAAAATAGATGGGATTTTGTAACACACCCACTCGGAAATAAGGGTGCAATAGTATAGGGGCTCACAAATGTCCCAGTAACAGCAACTCAGCAATTGTGCACCCTTCAGGGTGCACTCTAACACTTTGCACCTCTGTAAGTTCAAGATTACACCTCTGAGGGTGCAATGTGCTAGTGTATCCCAAGGGGTTCAATATTACACCCATAAGGGTGCTGTTGAGACAATTTGTGACCTGTCACCACAAATCGATCAATAAGTTGCAATGGAAGTTTTCGGGTAACTGCAGTAATTAACAGTGTTGTAGTCGAGTCACCACCTTCCAATGCCGAGGCCGAGTCCGAGTCACTATTGTCCGAGGCCGAGGCCGAGTCCGAGTCACAGCTCTCCGAGGCCGAGGCCGAGGCCGAGTCACCAACTTACGAAATAATGCAATATTCTAGGGCAAAATTTTAACCTTTAAAATTACTTTGAAATCTTTGAAATCAATTAAACACAATCTTTCAACCAATCAACCATTCATTCAAATCAACCAACTACTGAAATTTATCAATTTAGGAAAAATTAAAACAAAATAAAGCAAGAGCTGCTGACTCTGAGGTAAATATTTGATTATGACTAAATGTCTTCAAAACATTTAGCTTATAAACGGGCATCGACTTTCACCGTGCCTGTCTTGTTGCAGTAGGCCTATAGAGCAGCGACATAGAGAAACATCGACCAATATGAATAATTGTGTGAAACTTACGAGCTGGGTAAAATAAAGTCATCAGAAGTGAATTTACTTCTTATATTTGGATTTCCATAATTCCTTTGAACATATTAGTTGAAAATACTTCAAATCCATGTCCAAGCAAATCAGACAGATTTTATTCTTAGGCTCACCAGATTATATAAAATCTTGCGGCCTCGACCCGGCCTTGACCCAAATCTACGAGGCCGAGGACGAGGCCGAGGCCGAGGACTGTCAAAGTCGGCCTCGAGTCCACCATCCCTGGTAATTAAATAGTCAAGTTGGGTTGCATAAGTTGATTCTGGGATTCTAATATTTTCTAAAGGTACATACACAAATCTTTTATCTGTCCAAATTTGAGGACCAGGAGTGATTCATAAGTATTATTTTTCTTGGATTGAACTTCGACCATGTTTTTGCAGGAGCTTGAAAATTTGGCCGAATTTGATCTTCACATCGCGAGAACAAACATAATGTAACTCTGAATAAAATTGCTTGTTATCCAACATCGTCAAGGCTCCCTGTAATAATTTTGGTATCACCACAAAGCTGCTGCTTTTATGAACTATTTATTGATGATACTTGTAAGAGCTAAAAAGGATTGTCCAATCCACAATTTTCAGTTGATTGTGCTAGTTTTACCGCGATTTCCATGGAACAGTTGTCAAAGGCCTTCCACTTCGCATGAATGAGCACTATCTTAATTTGCAGCTGTTTTTCTCCGCTTTCCTCATGATAATGGCTTGATAGTCCAAACTTGTGAACAGGGTTTTTAATGGGTTTGCTTCGTCCATCCTAGACAAATTATACATCATTTGAAAGCTTAGAGTCTCGACTTTAAGACAGTGTGAAAAACGCAATTTCTTATCTTTCCGACTTATGGTGCGTTTTGTGGTGACAGGTCACATTTGTGCACCCCAATTTCTTAGTGTGTAATGATCGAAGATACTGATATCTTACCTATCAGTCGGATTTCTGATCATCACGATAATTTTGGCCTGGGGTTGCAGTGCGTGTAGCAAGTCAGCATTAGTAAACGGCGGTTCGGTCACATTGGGAAACTTTTCCAGCCATTCAGTACCCAATGTGTAAGCAGTAGTTATCGATGCATCCCCTGAATGATTAAAAAAAATATTTTGGTTACTAAACAAACGATGTGGTCAATATCTTTTCAACGAATACACCTTTAAACTTAAACAAGTGCACGTCGTACATAATTGTCTCTATATACAGTAAATATGACACAATAAGATAATACAATTCTGGTCATGGTATTTTAGTCATGTTTTGACTACATATATATATATATCTCCCATTTTTATTTCAACCAAGAAACAGTAACGTTGGACTAGAAAAGAATGAACGAAACGACTTGATAAATTAGTTGTACCCAGCCGACAACTCATCCAGTCATCCTACTTATGTTTTCATTATTTTATAGACGCATGGATCTTTTGTCCTTATCTGTTCCTCGTTTGCTCTTGCACATGAAACCATACCCTCTAATTTCAAATTATCACAAGGGTTTGCTACATGATTCAGTGAAATACTTATTACAACACTTCCTGCATTTATTTCTGGAAAGTATTATATACGGTATCAAAGAAGCGTCCCGGATAGGACGTGAAACATTCTCGTCAAAATTCAAACATAGTTGACTTGATTTATATAATTGTTTGTTGAAATTTTACCTGGATGAATCAGAACTTTCATCAATTGGTGTAAAAGAAGATGTACAGTGTAAAAGAATCTACATGTATGTATGAGGGCATTCCAGGCTTTCATAAAGAAGAAGAT
>JZLH01S0081010.1:0-14059 GCA_001188425.1 Eucidaris tribuloides | reverse complement strand
CTGAATTATGAACTGATATATTCTGTGAGTGACAGATTAGACAGGACATTATAGACTCTCATTTTTTCGGATGGACCGAGTGTTTTTAAATATTTTCTTGACATTTACTGTTTGTCAAGTGCATTACATCGTCTACCACCAGCTATATACTATCCGGGTACCCTCGTTATTGTTGCATTTGTCTAAAAGTTCTTCCATAGAAGGCAGTTACGGAGTGAGAATATATGAAATTTGTTTTGAGCAATGATTCGTCAAAAGACAGAGAGTAAGGAAGACTGAGTTATACTTTCTTCCGTGTTCACCACGACAATTACTTTAGAAACAAAACAAAATCCATCATGTTCAATCGCCCTCGATTATCATCATCATCGTCGTCGTCATCACCACGTCCACCACCACCACCACCACCACCCACCACCACCACCATCATCATCATCATCATCATCATCATCATCATCATCATCATCATCATCATCATCATCATCATCATCATCATCATCATCATCATCATCATCATCATCATCATCGTCAATCGTCTATCTCTTCATTATCTATATATCATCATTATCATCATCATCATCATCACCACCACCACCACCATCATCATCATCATCATCATCATCATCATCATCATCATCATCATCATGTCTTCTTCATCTGTTCAACTGAAGTCTATTACTGAATTTTTAAACTATTTATCAAAATAATACTGATGATAATTATAGGACTAGTGGTACTAAAAAGAAAACGTAGGAAAAAAAAGCGAGGAAGAGAGAGAAGAAGAGGAAGAAGAAGGAAAACACAAGTTATAGATGGTGATGGTGATCAAATTGAATACTAAAACTGTCTGTGCCTTTTATCAATCTCTTGGTCGTGGTCGTCTTAAAAGTTTTTCGACAGGCTTGTCAATAATGTCGGATTTTCTTTTAGATTTTCACTTCATTCTCCAAAGCAGTAGACACGAGATCACATTCTAGTTAGTGCGCTACATTCTGTTGCTTCCTAACCCCTGAAAAGCAAACAAAACCAAAAAGCGAAAAAGATGAAAAAGCAGAATCAACAATCGTCAAACTTTTGACCCCAGAATATAGCATTTGGCGTCAAAAACTCGTGGTACCCCACGTGAGAGTTGTATACAAGGGATATTGAATTCAAAGTACATGTACCCAACTGTTAAATGGCGCGACATTCCTACAGAGTTATGAAATATAGGGTCGCATCGGTCACGCAGAAGTAATCAGTTCTGGGTGAATGTCCCCGTTATTGCACACAAGTGTATTTCCCCTGAAAATCACCCGCACACATGCCGTTTTTTAAAGTGTTTATTCGCAAATGCTACAGTTTGATTAGAATTGCATTTTATCCAGTATACTGATTACAGCTGCAAGTTTTGTAGAAAATACAACGTTTTGTTAAGTTTGATGTAACTTTGTGATGAGATGACAAAAACATTGTATCTAGAATATAATATGTTTAGGCGAGCCAAAAAATATGGCTGTTATAACAGGAACAAAATGGAATTGCCTAGTTCTCTTTACTTAGACAATGAGGCTTTGTCTTTTGAGAATGAAATCTGGGACTTGAACAGGAACAATTTGGCTTCCTAACTAGATGATTACATAGAAGTGATTTTATCAAAAGCTGAGTTACAAGGTTTTGTTAACTGACACGATTGTTGTACAATGACAAAACACCAGTTAACTGAGATAGAGATATTTATCGCTTACCACGTTTGAAGAGATGTTTCATGGGAAATTTCTTTGTTATGAAATTGTAGTAATTAAAAGGACAACGTTTTGGATAGGTTGACTATCATTTAAGTAAGCCATCCTATTCAAAACGGCAAGGTTCTCAATACCTCACGGTCCTTTTATGGACTACAATTGGAACATCTCTTCATATTTGGTGAATCTTAAACATCTCGACCTCAATTACTTATCCCCATTATGCAAACTCCTCCTTCAAGGAATATTTGGAGCATAAGTAATAATTCATGCACTTGAATTTTGATGCGAACTGGGGTTCCTTGGAGTGTCAACAAAATGTTTGGTATAATTATGACACAAGGACAGGCATATATCTCACTTTGGCAATAGTATTATTATTTATTATATATATGATATGATACAGAATATAAAAATAAGTGGTGCATAAAGGTGTTTTTGTAATCTTGATACAAACATCACAAATTTACAATAATACATATAAACATATTTACTGTTAATGCAGAACTTCAATGCAAATTCTACTCAGACAAGTTTCAAGAATCTTTCCCTGGTATTAGTACTTCCAACCTTTAGTAGATATGAACTTATTAATTTCTTTTCTTCTATGCCCTCTTAGGCCTATATTCTGAGGAAAATATCTTAACTGTAAGGACAAGAATGCTGAATCATTTAACATTTTACTTGCTACAGTTCCTTAGTACTTTATCTTTCATTTGAGGATATTCCTCAAGTACTATAACAATATCACATACCACTGGGTGCCTTTGGAACTCTGGCTTGGTGTGCCTCGTTTTATCACTTTATTTGGCAAAATATCAAGCCTTTAAACTTAGAGAACTACAATCATGAAACATTTGACTACTATCAGATTTACCTAGATTTGAATAATTTGAAGGTATTCCAGGACATACATACTTATATACGTTTTGCCTATTGACTTGACATATACGGTCACAACCAAAAACTTGATTTTGTGGAGCATATACAGTGTACTGTCTTGAGTGTAATATAACTGATAATGGAGGGGGATTTCTGAAATATTTGAATGCGCAAATGGTGCATTGCTAATTTAAATCCCCTGACAGTATTGAGTTTACAATACTTTCAGTTACTACAGCTGAATACATTATATTTTACTTGTTCATGAATGCATACATAATAGACGCTCATCAATTGATTAGTTGTGGTTCTCTTTTGCAGTCAATATCCGTTAGTTCCACCATAAACCATTAACTGATTTAAAACTTGTTTAGATAAACTTCTATGACTTTAAATGTCACACAGTAAGTAGCTGGTATGCAACTTAAGCCATGTTTGACAGTTTTGACAAGTGCTGTGTGTCATATATTTCAGTATACGGTAGCATATACATAAGTGTGATCATTGCATAAAAAGGGAACAATCACCAACATATTAATATTGTGCACATGTAGTAAACCTTAAATAATTGTACCCCAAAGAGGTGTAAATTTATTTGATCACGTCTGTATAAAAAAATATATATAACTTTATGATGTGGTACAATTGAGCTTCATGGCTTGGACGCCCCTAATAACCACACTCTGCCTGGTCAAATATATAGGGTGGTCCAGGAAAAAACGGAACAGTACATTTAACATATAATTCATCTGATAGAGTATTCTTTTGCAAGTAGAATGACACCAAGATCATCTATTTGGTTAATTTTCTTTTTAAGGTCATTTATATGAACCAATTAAATTGGGTATGCATGCACAAGTTTAGGTGTAATTTCTACAGGACACTAGCAATAAGTGTTGTACTGCTGACAAAAGAACACGCTATCGAATGAACAGGGAAAACTACCAATTTTGTTATTAAAGCAAAAAAATCACCAAATCAGTGTTCCGTTTTTTCTGGGCCACCCGGCATATCTACAGATGACTGAATAAAAAGCCATGTAACTTCAGATAAAAATACTTTTGCCAACTAAATGCGTAATTTAAGTTTTTTGACAACACAAGTTCACATAGGAATAATACAGTACACTCCTGGTATAACGAACACGGTTATAACGAGATTGCTGTTACAACGAAGTAGAAATTTAGGTCCCAAAATTATCATCTATATGCATCTTTATAATTTTATTGTTTGGTTTTAACGAAATTCGATACAACGAAAGAAAACTGCCGGTCCCTATGACTTCCTTATAATGTGAGTCACCTGTAGTATTTTTTAAAAGGGGAATCCCCGACCACTCAAATTAAACAAGTCAAAGAAATCAAGAAACATAGTACTGTACGTGGTTCTCCCATTTCACTTTTGACTCAGGACTTTTGTCTTTTATTCTTCATATTTTTTGGCATCATAAGAAATAGTAACACTGGCTCCTCTTTCAAGAATCTCTGGCTCTGCCATTGAACGTGTGCCATTTGTGGAGACTCCTTGAAATCAATGTGATATGAGGAACAGCCATAATAACTTGACATTACATTGGTCAAAATAACCATTGTATATTGCTAGCATGACACAATGTCACATGAGACACTCAATAACAGCATACATTATATGTTCTGTCTCACACAGATCCCACAATCACATGTGGAATTTATGTGTGCAAACGAATGCTTAGGAATCGCTTTGGTACATCATTTGAATAAACTCACACATACATACAAAAATACAAATTTGTTCGTTCTGGCCACAAGTAACTAGTTTACCTTTACCATTAGTTTGGTGATGTCACTAACCCTGGTGCCACACTGATGATGAACATACCAAGTCACAAACATTCTTTGTTTTTCGGAATCTTTGGACTCCAACCAAAAGACTTAAATACTAGATATAACACTCTTGATACTACACATCTTGCATGCCATAGTTTTTAAGGTATAATCATGTTTACACTTTAGTCAGCAAAGTTGATAAATTCTAAAATACTGTGGGTCTCAAGGTGGAATTAATGTGATCGATTGCTGAACCTTTTTATGTTCTGATTTCACTTACAACCAATCACAAAATTTAAGAAAAACCCATGTTATTACATAGTACAAAATATAGTTCCTATCTTTTATTTTGTCTCTGTTTTACAACTGAGTCAATAATGATATTTTTTCATAATTCATGGCAGTATTTAAAGTAAGTAGCTAGATTTCTTATTCATAAGTTATTGTAAAACTGTTGCTATCACCCATACAATGTCATCCAACATTATACATCTTCCTCCTCCACACCAAAACATCTCTTTTTCAATCATGGTGCGAATCATGGTAGTGGGAACATAGTGCCAAATGCTGAAAGGTGGACACTTCCACCAACCTTGTCTAGCATTTGATTACTGGATAGTAGATGTGTACATGTAGTTGTTTGGACTGGTCCTGGATGAGGGGGCATCATGATTTTGGGACAAGGTGCAAATGTACACATCATTAACATTCATACATTATCACATATCTAATGGAGGAATTTTTGTCATCCTCATGTCAAAATTACCATAAACATGAATTCATGTGTACAAAGGATTCTTTAACTCCAGAGGATTGGTATTAATCTTTTGCATGTTACATAAACTTGTACCAAAGCAAGATTGCAATTGTTGTCTTTAAATTCTACAATGATACAAACAGCATTTGTATGGCATAAACATTGTCAATTATTCCAAACAAATGACATAAGCTGAATTGCTGTCTTTTAAACCTTTCAGAACCAGGGTTAAAGGGAGAAGTGACAGTTAAAAGTGTCTACTTTAATTGTACGATTGTGGACAAAGTTGATGGGGAAGTCAAAGATTAATGCACAATCCTTCTACAAATAAGGGGGGGGGGGAGCAAACAGCAAAAAGATAAACATCGTTAGCATAGACTTATGTTCAAACCACTTTCACAACCAACGTTAAATTGTAAGGTGTGCATTTTATTTTATGGAAATTAATTAACCAAGGTCGATAAAATTGATCTGACATTGCACACTACATAAACTTCGACTAAACTCTACTAATGATGCAGAACACTGAAGTGTGTACAAAGATGTCACACAAGTTTCCCTGACCTCATTCTGAGCTCTAATGAATTTACTAATTCCCTTCTGTATGCGTAAAAATTAATGTGTAAATACACTTGTATATAGGTGAAGATAAGAACTGCTAACAAAGTCCAGGAGCTTGAAACTCAATTTTGTTTTGAATTATACTAATTTTTAAAGATTTTTGAAGTACTCTTGATGACCCGTGTGGGTTGTTATATAACAAATGTCCACGAAGACTCCACACACAATCATTATGGTATTACAGAAAAATTTGAATGCATATGATCACAACCCTTTATATCTCTTTTGTTTTACTGCTCATCAGAAGTATACCGGTAATAAAAAAGGCTAATTTGTTGAAATATAGAAACCATTTACTGACCCATAAAAAAAACTTATATATCGATGGTCGAGACCAGAAGTCTGCAATAATTAATGATTTATGGAAAGGTCAAATGATATAAAAAGCCACCAATTCCCACTTAGTCAAAATATCTTATAACTACATTTTATGTAAATCTTACAACCCTTTGCCTACTGCACATTAACATAGAATAAATTTGAGCAGGGTTTTTTGTGATCTACTTTATGATTGACAATTCTGTCATGTCACAATTTATTTTCCCTGTAGATGCACAAAACATGTCTACTGAGGTGTTCAGTGTGTTTTTACAAACAATAATTTCCAATTAAAAAAAAACCAACAAGCAGAGTCAGGGTCCTTTAAAGTAGGTCACAAGTAGACTGGAACTACTAAAAGAGTGACTATCGCCATTGTTAATGTATTTAAGCCCTTTTGTAAGAATACAAAGAAAAACTGACCCATAAGCAGGAAAGATACATGCATTGAAAGTCTGTGTGTAAAAAAATAATTCTAAATAGTGAAGGATATATTCATTAACTTTTGGGACAGTTACCACTGGCTGAAAAGGTAACCTCAAAACAGGGAAATTGTTATTGAAAACGCAGATCATAAAGGTCAGTGATCTATGAAGGCACCAGTGTGTGGTGTATACTTGACCATGTGTTGGAAAACAAAATTGTAGTAGTGATGGTAGGTGGCCAACACTCGGCTGAGAAGCACGATTACGCCAAGAGGAAGTCAACATTCTGTTTAGTTTTTGTTTCAGTCAGTTTAGTTATTTTTTTCTCTCTCCAAAATTTTGGGTAAAGATGAAATAGATATGTTATTGATATGGCTGATTCTTTGAATATAAAAGCTGACCTGCCAACATTGACATGATTCAATCAAAATGAATTCAAACAGGAATTATCGGAGAGATATTTATAAACTACAAGCATCCCAATATGAATAAAGTTTGATTAATCAGGGAGATTATCAAATTTGTTGGTCACAGAAGATCAGTAAATTCTCAGGGAACTTCCTGCAGAATGTGGGAAACTTGGAAACTCAGTATTAAGTGCAGGTCGCCCACATACCAGTTTTAGCCCAAGTAAAATACTGTGCATATATCACCAATAGGTTGGATACCAATAAGGACATTAAAAAAGACTTTGCATGGATCCCACTGAAAAACAGTTAAATTGCATTCAAAATGCATATAATAATTCACTAAATGGCATGCTATTCCAATGCTGACACTTGTTGCTAATGCTTCTCCTTCAAAACCTGAGATATGATATTTTGCCAGGTCTTTATGTATTTTGTATATATTTTACAAATAATTCGTGTTATTTTCCACCAACATACCATCTGTGCAACCTTTACTCCCCATCTACTGCTAAATTCTTATTACCTGTACATTTCAAATGGCAAGATATATGCTATTAACAAGTTGAACCCTCCAAAGTAATATCAGCATTGAGAATGCTGTCACATAAAGTTCAGGTATAACTGTTTATTCTCCTATTTAATTATCCCATGATTAATTAATTCATAGACTGATTGATTTTATCTTGGGATACTTCTTCTTTTAGAATTTAAGGTGACATTTACATCTCTATTTTTGAACCTAAACAGACAGGAAACATTTAAAAGCTATAATTTAAGGAAAATAATAGGACTGGCAGAAGTCACCAATAAAATGATTTAAAAAATTAACACTACAACAGAAGCTTCACCTTTAAAGGTTTCATCTGTGTTTGGAAAAGATTTGTCTTCAGTTTCTATCAAGGTCATATTTTCATTCAGTATTGGTATAGTCATGCTCATCTCTCTTCAACTAAACAAATTCAAGACAAATCCTTCCAGCCTGGTCATACACTCCAGTCAGTAATAATGTTGGTGCATATTTCAGTCGATTCCTGGACGTGGAGGAATTTTATACTGTTCCTAATCCTGCCATTTCTGTTTATGAACACTCAGTTTGATTACAGCATTTAAATAAATGTGGACGATGTTTCGGCTCATGTGAACAAAAGTACAAGTGCATATGTTTTTGTAAGAACATTTTCTTTAGTCAAGAAACTCCAAACATATTTGAAGGCTGTATGACCCCTGTGAGCAACAAACCTATGTAACTTTGAATAATATATTACTTTCAATCATTCAGATACGCAATAATACCAATATAACTAGATTTTCAATATTCCTAATGAAACTTAAGCAACTAAAGTAACCAAAGCCATGAAATAGTACATTTGAAAGTACTTTCAACGGCATGATATAGCCAAGTATGCATCCCAAATTTTAATTTTTCTATCTATTATTAAGTACATAAATACATGATTTATCAAATCAAACTCTTGTGTATTACAGTACTCCACATCTTTCAAAAGAACTGAGCACGAGATTCTCTTAATTATCAATCTCACATATTTAAGTCAGGCATCTTTGAAGAAAATTATCCAGAGGTCGTCCATTGTGCAAATGTTTTTCTTGGCAGAAATATCTGTATCAAAGTGCTATTCTATTAATCATGTTTTTCCATATGTGAATGATTGCTGCATTTAAGCTATTTTTGCCTTCTTCCCTTGTTGACTAATATTAAACCATATTTCTACCAATTTGTGACCAATAAAGAAACAAAGTCTAGTGAGATCTGTTTGAATGGTGTACCAGGATAAGTGAAGTGTGCTGGATTTGCATAGGTAAGAACAAACAGTTGAATTATGTGCTTAAGTTATGGCCTTTATATACAGTTAGCCATGCTTTGTTATACAGTGTACTAGTATTTGAATTGTATCTTATATTGTTAACATTCAATATTTCCACTGAAATATGCTTTCCAGTTGTGATAGGTACAGGATTGCATACATATTATTTCAATTCATTATCTCTTATCCCTTTACTACACATATTTGGCAGTGTATGAAATCAATTCACAAATAATAAAAGATGAACAATGCTAATCTGGGGATTACAGACATCTAGATTTAAAAATTATCTGTGGCTCGAAATAAGTGTGAGATTAAAAACTAAATCAAAGAATTTGTGACCAGTACTTCATGCGATATATGATATTTCCTTATATTGTAAGTACAGGTACTTGAATGAGATAGTGGGTGCTTAACTTGAGGGATACCTTATGTTGAACAAACAAACTTCATGCTGATTCACAGCCAACAGCCAGCAAAAGACCAGCTCTGTGTTTAATGCTAATTTGAGGGGCAACATTACAGTCAATGTGCAGGCCACCTTCAAGATTCATGCAGATTGAAGGGCCAGCACCAAACACTAACTTGAAGCCCAGATGTATGGTTCAAACTAATCCATAGGGTCCAGCATTTAATGCTACCTTCAATGCCAGCTCCATGCTTTACGCTAATTCAGGAACCACCATCAAAAGCCAACTTCAAGGCCAGCTGCCTGGTTCATTCTGATTCAGGGGCCAAAACCAAATGCTAACTTCCAGACCAGCTGTAAGGTTAATGGTGAATCAAGGGACAGCTCAGTGGTTCACAGTGATTTGACGGGGCCCAGCACCAGACGCACTCAAGGTCAGCTGCCTGGTTCATGCAGAGTCTGGGGCCAGCACCAAACTCTACCTTGAAGGTCACCTCCACGGCTCATGCTAGTTCAGGAGCCAATACTCCAAATGCTAACTTCTAGGTCAGTTCCATGGATCATGTGGTTCAGGGGCGCGCACAAAAGCTACTTGAAAGGCTAGTTCCCGTAACTGGTTTGGCTGTATGCGGTCTGTCATGGATAACGCACTAGCTATTCGCTTGGATCCACTGCGAACCCTGTAGCTGATTCTTCCTGCAGTGGTAGGCAGAAATAAGATAAGGGTGGATTTAAAGACACTATATAACTCGTGGAAGACCGTTTAAAAGAATCTGTCGAAGCTTTGCTACTCTGACATATCTACAGTGGTTTGAATGGGACAAATAAACACGCCTAGAAACAAAAGTTTGGAGCAGTATGCCTGTCCATGCTAGTACAATATGTGCAGATACAAATTGGCACATTAATTTTATATCGGGCGATAGGAAATTCTGCAACACAGCAGTCTATGGAGAAAAGCTGGAATGGTCTCTCAATGATTTTCACTTTTTTAAAGCACTTAATGATTGTTTTACACTGCAATTTTTTCAGGGCTTCATTTTTAGACTGTATCAAAGACACTAGTAGCATGGGGAATCATGTAGCTCAGATTTTTTAAACTGGAAACATTGTTATACAGTGCCTTTAAATGGGGGAATCCATTATCTCATGATATAATATGGCACCAATATTTTGCCATGAGTACATGAAGTGGTCATCAGCATTTTAGTAAAACCATGCAAAACTGTATAGAAAGGTTGATAAAGGGTAACTGTTCAAATTGTCATTATTAGTTAAGTCATTTAAGTGTGTTTTTGTTTTATATAATCACAGTGCCCCTGCAATATACATGCATTTTTTTTGCATTTCTTTAGAATTTTCAAAATGACTGTGACTATTTTGCAATTTTTTTAAACTAAAGATTCAGACAAAACAAAATTTGACTTCATACATAGCAGATTACAGTTAAATCTTGAATTGAGTAACAAGGGTAGGAAGCATGGCTTAGTGAATAAGACTCTGGTTTCTCATGTAAACGCTTCTGGCGTGAATACACCCCAAAGCGTTTGTGCTCTTGGGTAAGACACTTTACCCCATACCTCGTCCTTAAGATAAGATATGGCTGGAGGTTTGCATTGAGATCAAAATGTCTCAGCACATAGAAGAACGTAACACACTTCATTGGAAAGAGAAGGGTGTAAAACGGTGCGACATTCATCTGTATACCGGGACTCACATTTTTGTAATACCATGACTCTACATCTGTATACTACCACACCTACAGAACTCATAAAAAAGACCTCATTAAACATAATCCAGTATAAGGCTTTATAAGCTATCCTATAGGCAGAGGTGTGGTGGCGAGATTTGAAAGGCGTCTGCCTGATAATCTAGAGGTCTCAAGGTCGAGTCTAACGCCTGGCATTAATGTTCTTCAGCAAGACATTTTTATCGGCTTTGCTGGTCTCCATCCAGGTGTATAAATGGGTACCTGGTAGGGATTGGAATGAGTGTGCCTATTGCTGGCTGCCAAGTCTTGAATGATCTCCCTTTGGAGTAGACACGTGTCTGATAGACTTACAAGCATCCAATGAACGGAGTAATAATAAAGTGCTTAGAGATGATGTATTTCATATAGGCAATACATAAATCGGAACCTTTAATATAATATTATTCTTGGTGGTTTTCACTGAAACCCAGAGATGCCAACCTCTTACGAATACAAAAAGTATTTTTAGTCTGAAACCCCCCCCCCCCAGTACTTTGGCTTGAAAAGAAGTATTTTTTATCTATTTTCCATAGAAGTGTGCACAAAGTGATCCCGCAAAAAATAGTATTTTGAGGAATTTTGATCAAAATCACAAGTATTTGCAACTAAAAAAGTACTAAATACTGTAAAAAAAGGGACACTTGGCATGACTGGAAACCCAATGAAGATACTTGGTTGCATTGAGTTGCATGACTTACCCAACAACCCAATACTTCATGGATGGTGGCTGTCTCTTCTCAGGCCAGTTCTCAGGATGACATCTAAAGGAAACCCCAAACTCCTGGAGGATGGTGAGAGCATCACATCTCGTGATGGGCTTCCCTGTCAGTTGGTCCTTGTGCTATAAAGAAAACGGAAATTGATGATTGCTGCTGAAATCACATAGGACACTAACAAGGTGTTGCAAAAACATACTTCATAATGACCCTTCACTAGATGGTTCATTGACTTTGGTGGAATAAAACTATGAAAATGCCAACTGCTGAAAAATTTGACATTATTATAGATTTTTTTTTGTTTCCTGACCATGCTTCAAAAATTAAATAAAAAATATATAATTTATAATCATTTGGTAATCAGCTGGAGTGAATTCTACTTTTTTTTTCTTTACTAAAATAGAGCCTAAAATAATGCATGTTGTATAGGATGCACAGTTGAACCACATGGCATATCATTTTTTGCTTCTACTCTAGATTTCCAACAATTATTACAGCTTTCTGCTATTACTTTTAATAACAAGACTGTAAAACAAATCTCATTCTTCATTTCTTGAATAGACTGAAAAATATTGTGAAACTGTCATTTTTTTTTACATACAGAATTACCCTGTAGTGTATGAATAAACTGTACTAATGGAGCATATGCTCATAGATAGTTTTGAAATACCACACAAGAAGTTAACTTAATTTCCATTATGTCATGTAAATGCTCCAATTTGTCAAAATTATGAAAAGGAAAAAAAAATCCTTCAACAACACTTTCCCATCCAAATAGTAGTTTTGAATGAAACAGATTTACAAATTTTACCTACCAAATGCAATCACAGGGAAAAATAGCTTGATGTAAGATACAGACCAGCAAACTGTTTTAATGTTTCCGAATCTATAGATTTTTTTTTGTCCTAGATTGAACACTGATACAAACTTTTTCTTTAACTTATTTCTAATGAATTTTCATCTATATTTGGAATCCAATGTGATTACTAATTGTTATTACATTGTAGGTCAGGCAAGCCTCAGGCAGGCTGTCAGGTTCACAAGGACAACTTGTCAGGTTTGGGGGAACATGTCAGGTAGTTTTACAAGTGTATGCACAAGATTTGAATACATTATCAATAAGTCTATTGCATGTGGCCTGCTCTATCTAATTTAATGGACCTGTAACATGTAGTATCTCTCATACTTTGCTTTCAAAATAACAAGTCTGAGCTGAATGGCCTAATATGCAATCAATGTCTGTAGTGTGATGTAAAAATGAAGTCCCTAATCAATTTGCATTTCACAAAGATCTTATTCACTTTTTTACAACAGTGAAAATATGTAGACTGTAGTGTTAGAATAAACCATCATTCATTTTATGGATATCTTGATAGAAACAGCATAATTTTCAAAAGTGCTACATTTACTTGACTATTTATTTATCTATTTGAACATGATTATACAACCCAGACATCAAAGTTCAACAACATTTTGAACTAAGTGTCCACAATGTTATACAATGCCACCAACTTGGTTTGACTCACCCGTAGGCCAGCATGGAGACGGAGTTGTTGTCGGATGACTTTGCAGCATTGTTGGAAGTTGAGGACCAGTTGGGCGTGGCTGACCCCGCCCAGGAAGTTGACGTCAGACCGGGTCGGGGTGATGATGATGCCTGATGCTGTATCTAGGTGGACGTAGTGGAGGAGAGTGTTGTCTCGACCTGATGTTAGTCTGGAGAAAGCAAAGTTAAACGAGAACCGGTAACGGATGGACGGACAAACGGATGGACAACCTAAAAATATGATGCCTCCGGCAACTTCGCTGCGGAGGCATAAAAAGATGAACAGATACTGTGACCAATTGTATCAAATCATATGAGTAAAGGGCAGAGACGTGAATGAGAGAAGTAAAAAATGTCTCAAGAATGAAATTCTGAGTTGGCAATTTTTTGTGGATAATTGTTAGAAATGTCAAAAGAATATTATCACCAATGTTTTATTGTTCTTGAAGGACAATAAAACATTGAATTAGAAAAATTGTGAGTTTAATCGAAAATATGATTTTATGCATAAATTGTGCATGATTAGTTTAAAAGTAGAAAATATATATTTTTCAAAAATCTAACTATACAGTCTTACAAATTACATCGGGCTCAATTCACATGCAAATTATTGCGCGATCCACGGCCGAGATCTGAAAGGGGGCAAATCACCCCCCCCCCGGCTATGCAGTTTCAAAATAGCCCAGGCTAATAAGGGTTAATACTGACGAGTACACTATTTATGGTCCATTTCTGAGATGCTTCGATGATCACAAGTACCACTTAAGTCGTCGAGTGACCTCAAACCACCCAGAATTTTGTTATTATTATTGATTTGTCATTATTATGTATAATAGGGACTGGAAAAGCAAACGTAATCACTATTACCCCTAC
>JZLH01S0081009.1:71635-87170 GCA_001188425.1 Eucidaris tribuloides | reverse complement strand
TTAGTTGATTCCATCAAGCTGTTCCAAAATTGGTAGTGTTTTGGCCCAGTCCACAAGTCCCAAGGACGAGGCCGCCCCAAAGCACAACCTTTCCATAGGGTTTGTACAGGAGGTAGGTCAGTCTAAGGCCGAGGCCAAGGCTGCCAAAAATGGTAACTCGCTCCTTGGTTGCAGAAATCTGTTAGAGCTGATTTACAAAAATATATATAATATTGAAATCCACTGTATTCAAAGGCCTAAAGGACAAAGTGAAACTAAAATGGAAAACTTAATATCAAAACCATGTTCCAATATTTTACGTGATGGTGTTGTTACTTCATGTAGATTGGAGATAGAATCCAAATCCACAATGTTCACTGTACATTTACCAGTTCTGTAATCGATGCTGGCCCCAACTTCCCAAGGCCGATTTTTGGTGGGTCTCGGCCTCAGTCTCGGTCTGAGTCACCTGTACAAACCCTATGGAAAGGTTGTATTTGGGGCAGCCTTGGCCTTCAAACTTGTGAACTTGACTTCATTACTGACATTTACAGAAACCTATCTTGGGGGCCACCTGTCTACAGTGGCCACTAAAATTATTCCCTGGAGACAAATCATGTCTTAAAGAACCTGTTTATGTTTTGTTTTCCATGAGTGGCCACTATAGACAAGTTTCACTGATGTATGTAAAACTGGAGAGTACACCTCTGAATGTTTTGTATCCTTCGCTGTGGATCACATCACTGTTGAGGCTTGAAAATCCCTTAGTTTTGAGTGGGTACATGACGTGTGCTCCCCAATTCCTTTCTTTACCATTGACAGTTCAGTAACATGCTAGATGCAATTACAACATACATTGAGAAGTTGTGACAAGCGACATCCGTTTGGAAATATGAATATGTACCTCTTGGACAGATCACTGTAATTTCCTGCAGCTAGCCAGGCTTACAGTATATGGAATACCAGTGAGAGAGAGAGAGAGGTTTTTATGTCCAAACGTCTCATTATGGGTGTGTGTCACTAGAATCGATGCCAATGAAACTTGTGCTCGGCCAAGTGGCATTGAACTTTCCCCGACAGACAGTGTTGATTTTCAGCTTGTAACCACAACTATTGACACGCCAGTCTGGAGTTCTGAGAAGCTTTTCGGATAGTTAACAACGCTTGTGGCCTCCATTCAAACTGCGTTGCTCGATGGCTCGTCATGCCGGGGCATATAACCGTGAATGAATCAATGAAAAGTGAAATAATATTGGCATTGACCCCTTGAAACAGACAACCGTAATTTTCTCTGGCTAGACGCACCACGCTTGGTCAGACACTCCCGATTATTCCTCAGACAAAAGCCAGCAAAAAGGGGCTTTATTCGCAACTGACATTTGGGAGTAGTAAATTATTCACATGCTTATTTCCTCTCTTTGAAGTCGGGACCCATTATTCAGAACAAATTATTTATTGTCCATATGTAGATGCATTACAGACCTGCCGGGCATACGGTCGCACGCAAAAGCCGGGCCCACTTGAGACTGTGTACACGTCTTGGAGTGCTTGCTGCTAGTATTCTATATGTTTATGGACTTGAGGAACTTATGAATGAATGTATCCATGTTCAACATGGTTGACTGGTAGGTACATGTAGGACCTCAACGAATTAAGATACTAACAGCTAAGATTAGTTAAATAAATTATTATAAATGAATGAATGAATGAATGAATAAAGATATAAATAAATAATAAATAAATAAATAAATAAATAAAAATAAATAAAAATAAACAAATAAAAAGTAAGTATATAAAAAGAAAATAAATAGATGAATAAATTAACAAATAAATGAATACATACATGGTTACATGAAGGAGTAAATAAGTAAATAGATGAATACACATGTACATAGGCCTAAATAAGTAAAAAAGTAAATAAATGAGTAAATAAAATAAATTTTCATGAAGGAATTTATGTAAATAAATAAAAATCATATACAAATATAAATTTTAATAAATAAATGAATAAATGAATAAATAAATAAATAGATTATAAATGAATATATGAATAAATAAATAGATAATTTGAATAAATGAATGAATAAATAATTAAATATATTTATAGATTATTACATTTTTGCATTCATTGTTCCGAATACTGCTTAGAGATTTGTTCCAGTTTGAAAAACTTCAAAATTGGTTTGCCATGATAAGTAAATCAAAATAAGGAGGAGGAGGAGGAGGAGGAGAAGGAGGAGGAGGAGCAGGAGAAAGAGGAGGAGGAGAAGGTGGAGGAGAGGAGGAATAAGAGAGAGGTGTGCTTTTACTTACCTTGAACTTTACATGACCCATGCACCATCATCATCATCATCATCATCATGGTAGACCATGGTCTTCCACAGCCCTGTTTTCCCTGTGTTGGTGTCCACAGTTCATGCACTCTGTATACATCATGATTTTCATAATCATTTTTTTCCATTATTTACCCTAGCCATTGTATCCACGAAGGACTTTTGACATATTGTTATGTGTCGTGCATAAGGGCCTTAGCAAATGTTCCTGGCAGAAGGACCCTAAGAGTAAATCTTTTTAAATTGAGAAATATTCCCTTATTTGATATTTGCACTTAAATACCAACAAAAGGATCTAAAAATATTACATTATTTTGATTTTATGTGAAAAAAAACTACTGGTTTTCAGCTTAGAGGCAATTTAGTGTTAAAGAGAATACACAGTACTGGTTGATGATGGAAAATCTTTCATCAAAATTTCACATTTCATTGGTTTCAAGTGGGAGTATATTACATTTGCATTATAATGTGGGACTAATTCACTTCATATGCAATAATGAGTTGAGGGATTGGCAGTTTGAACATGTGAAGTTTTCCATTGGTTTTGCCTTCCAATGCTAAAGTGTGTATGTCAACAATGAACATAGTCCCACTAATTGATTTCTGTGTTAGTACTTTGTCAGCAGTGGGAATTTGTGTAGCAGATTTGTAAAAAAATGAAATGTTGTGTTGTTTTCAACTAATCTCTCCTGAACTATAGTGACATTTTAAGAATACCATCTGTTCACAGAAGGTTTGAAAGCAGCTGATATTAAAATTATGTTGTTGTGCAAGTACTCGACCAGTACTGTGTTTTCTGCTGGGAACATATGCTAGGGCCCTTCTGCCGACCATACAACAAAATGTTTCACATACTTGTGTCCCAACCCCCCCCCCCCCACAAAACAAAAACAACAAATATACATTTATGGATGATTTTGATGAATTTTAACTTCAACAAATGCAGACTGTACATTTATGGAGGAGAAATTAGGAAACTGGATGTTGTAAAAAAACTTACATATTACACTATACATGTAGGTAAACTTACAATATAGTACTAGAAATTTCCCATTGGGTGTGTTTCTGTGTTAAGAAGTTTAAAATCAGTTCTGTACTTTTAGGCTAAGCCTTTGTGTATGCTGTGCAGATATAAACCTAACAGTCAACCACTCATATGAATATTGGTCCATGCAAAACAACAGCAATAGCAAAACTAAACAAATTTGTTTTGGACATGCATCAAGTTAGCAGCGCTTCGCATCATTTGAAGGAATATAAGTTGAAGTGTATTGAGATATTGTCATATATTAGAAGAATGTTACTCACAAGTACATGTATACATAGTATGTTAATACATGCTTTATCTGTTTAAAAATGGATGAAAAAGATAAAATACCGGTGATCAGTTATTCAAAACAAAATATGTTTAAAGTACGAGTCAAGATTGAAGGAAATATGTCCTAACCAATTGAATATAAAAAGCTTAGAATTCAGACAAATACTTACTAGAAAGAAAAAAGGGTGTATAAAATTGTACGTATGTCAAAGCGTCACACAGGTACTCTATCATGTACCCTACAGACAGTGTAATGTAATGGCAAACCTGTCTTGCGTATTGCATTGGGAACGATCATTCCGTGCAATTTCCATTGGAAACTTAGGGGAGACATTTCTTGAATTAGAATGTCATTTTTGTGTGCATGTGTTGCGTGTTTGTGCGCATCCCCACTCCCACATGAGCCGCATAATGACGAGGTATTTTTGAACAGTCTGAGCCATGTGTTCGACGTGATCATTTACCGAGAGGGGCCTTTTCGGGGAACGGAAAAAATTCACGGCAAGAGAGTTTGGGAGAGACAGAGAGAAAACAAGCACATGCAGGAATGCCCTGCGTGTAACATATTGGGAGTCGTACATGTACATTGGATGCTCCATGTGTGTGTGTGTGTCTGTGTGTGTGTGTGTGTTCACGACTGTGCGCTGCCACGATTTTAAGCTAGCCAGCGTGAGCTCACTAACATACGGGCCTGTCTGACCCCTTAGCCGGTTGATGAGTCGACTGTCTAGCCAGTCGCATTCGTCATGTGTACACAAATAATCCAAAATGGCAGCATCCTAAGATTAAAAAAAACAAAAAAAAACGTCTTCCTAGAGTAGGAAAAAAAAAGTATGTATTATTATGGGTTTCTCAGCAGAGAGACCATTGTGGGGCTGAGTGATCAATTCTGGTCATGTTTCCTTGGGAGGACAAGGAACAAGATTATGCCGGATTATTATGCGAATGTTACCCACCGATCTCATCGTGCAGTCTCCAGGCAAATCCCTTTCGACCTTTTTTTTGTAGTTGTGCATTCGTCCAGACATCCATTGAGGTCAATTTTTTTTGTCAAAAGAGAAAAAAATAGTTGTTTGGTCTAGTATTCATCAAGTACATAACTTAGTAGGTTACCACAATACAGGTAGGTAGATGCACATGTATAAAAAAAAACACCTGTAAATAAAAAGGGATTTGTCAATCAGAACAAGGCAAGAGTTCAGTTTTGAAATTTGAACCCAGAGTATAATTTTGGTCGACAGGACAAATTTTTCATCAGTCTTTCATAAAGTATGGTATTGTCATGCCAGATATCAGAAAACAACATGTAACCTGTAGAACATTGTTAATAATAAAGAATGACATATTGTAATATTTGATGATCAGTGATCGGATATAATTTCCTGTGTCCAAAATGTCTGGGGCCGCACGCGTGTATTTTTCATCAATTTCTAAAAAAAATAGAAGTGTTTCAGTCAGAATGTGGTCATTTGTAGGGCATTAATTGGTGATCGTGATATACATACCAAAAATCACAATGGGAGACAATTTTATGTTCCATTTACCAATACTATATGCACTGCTTGTAAATCTAGGAATTCCGGCAGATGCCACACTCCCCCTTTGGAAAGAGGAAATTTTTCTCGGTATATTGAGAGCATTTGATACCTGTAGTGAAATGTATTCACTGTAAACACACATGTCTATGGAATAGGCTGCTTTGGTTAATGTATTCAAATTTAAATTTACATATTTTATAATGGATGAATATTTTTCTTCTGCAGCCTAGTTGTAGGGGACGCATTGATTCTCGCGATAACGGAAAACGGACGGAATTCCGGAAATCACAACTTGAAATGGAAAATGAGTTTTCAAACGGAAAATCACAGAAAACCTCTTTTTTCTCCAAATTTTACTTTTTTAAAGGAAAAAACACGAAACTCAGAACAAAAATTAGAAAAAGTTGACGCAAAAACACAAAAACAGCGAGAAATATTTGTTTCAAGTTTTATGTCATTAGTCTTCATGTATACTAAGTCTATGGTAAAACGGAATTTCCATTTTTCAGACAAATTGAAACGGAATTCCAGATTTTTGGAAACGGAAAAGGCCTTTTTTTGAAACGGAAAATCACTGTCCCTACTAGTGGTGATGAGCTACTAATCCATTTCTATGAACATATCTTCAATAACGGAGGTCCAAATCCCTTGTGTCCCTTTTTGTAATTATTCAAATTGATGGATGATAATGCTTCTTCGTTGGGGGCATAGTAATGAGTTATTCCATAAACCTTTTTATAATGTTAGACATTTCAATACCGGTACTTGGAATCCAACTTGCATACATTAGTTGTTGCTATGTCGGGCAAGCCTCAGGCAAGCTCTCAGGTTGTTAGGGGCAACCTGTGTTTAAAGGGTATGCATAAAATTTGAATATATTATTAAACTGGTCTATTGACATCACAAGAGGGCAAGAGGGCACAATTTTTTTTCTTTCTCTAATTTGTAATTTGTAATGAGTTTTTTTGCTTCCACATCTTCTCAAGCTGACATTGTACAGGGTGAACTGTAACATCTCAAAATATACACAGATGAAGCCATCTTTTCACAAGAGGGCACTATTTTCTTTCTTTCTCTAATTTGTAATCTGTAATGAGGTTTTTTGCTTCCACATCTTCTCAAGCTGACATTGTACAGGGTGTACGGTAACATCTCAAAATATACACAGATGAAGCCATCTTTTCGCCGGAAAGAGAGAAGGATAAGCACTTGTGGATGATACCAATTAAGCCCGAAATAGAAACTGCGACCGCAGTCTGATCAAATTAAGATGAAGCCCCACTTTGTGCCCGCCTCCTATTCCTAATGCATTATCTCACAGGAAGTCGTACTGATCATACCGACATGTGAGAGACCAAATTGTAATCGCGGGGTTTGGTCCAAAACTTTGAAAGTTGTGGTAAAGTTTACCACGTTGTGCCAAGATTTTGCTAGGTATATTGGAGGGGGGGGGGGTGAAGGGAGTTGCTGAAATCAACTGTGCACTTTGACTACGGGAAAAAGAAACTTTTAGTATACACTAACAAGCTCTGTTTTGAACGACTCTCCCCACATTTACACATACAGTTTCTTATACACATTTCACACGCATATCAGAGGAAATGTGCATAATGAGATCCACCAGATTTAGCATAAAAACTGCCATAGATTAAGGGTCAAACTTATCATTGAAAGTGACCTATATGAGGAATAATTAATTTGGTGTCCTTGTGAAATTGTGGCTTGGTATGAAGGTTAATAATGGACAGTGAAAAAAGAATCATGCCAAAATGTCAAGGTCAAAGGTCAATGGGCAAAGGTCAAAGAAGTTGTAATTAATATGCATATTTTCCTGGATAACTCCATCTTGTTAGAATTCTACAGTGGTGATGTGGATTGGTCAGGAAGGTTGTAGCCAGCTGTCCATGGTTAAAAGTTCAAGGTCAAAGGTCAATGAACTTTACATTAACCTCCATCATTCCAGACACATCATCATCTAAGTTGAGCTAACTTGTGTCTTGTTTTGTTGAGATGTTTCAAGTGAAAATGACATTTCCGGAAATATAAGAAGTCAAAGTTCACAGATGAAATCTGAAAGGGATAATTTTCAATCAGAAATAAAGTTTGATGGAAGCATTAGGGGTTTATATTTGCATTTGCATTAACCAGAATTGAATTTTTGCTGCAAGTCTTTTGTCCTGTTTTGGATCGTTGTTATCTCGCCTATCTGTTTGTTGCAAATCATGTGACATTCTTCTTTGACAGATATTTTTTTTTTCACTGATTGATTACCCAATTGTGGTCTTGTGATCAAATGTATGCATGAGTCTCACTCAGAAACTGGTGCATCAGTCAGAAATAAGGTTGTCATGGTGATGTGACCTTGCAACAGTGGAGTGATGCTGGGGGAAGCACTTTTGGAACTTGCTGCTTGAAACCGTACGTGCTCGGAGCTAGTCTAGGTTGTGGACTCTTTTTGTGTATTCGCCGACTATTATATGCCTTGCCGACTGTAGGCACCTAGCCGAGTGATGGCGCAATCCCGAGAATTTGTCCGCCCGAAAAAGAAAAGACCCGGGTGGACAAATTCTTGGGATCATGCCATCACTCGGTTCAGTGCATATAGTCGGCAGCACGTATAATAGTCGGCGAATAAAAAATTATAACAAAAAGAGTCTAGAACCTAGACTAGCTCAGAGGCAAACTCCTGCCAATTATATAACATTGAAATGAAATGACTATACATGTAAAGAAGCAGAAAGAGTTGTACTGCAGCACGTTAAGATTTTCATAATATAAAAAGTAGACATGATGAAATTGTTTCACTAGAGAAAATTACAATTTAGTGACATTTTTGAGTGTAAAACAAATGGAGGGCTGCTTGCATTAGAAAAATACAGTATTGCCAATCTGTAAAGATCATAAGAATAGGCCTTTTTTGTAACATATTCAAATTTCATGTACACCTTCTGAACAAAGGTTGAGCTTGACACCTAAAAATAATTGTCCTAGGCTTGTCCGACATAGCATCAAGTAATATGCAAATTGGATTCCAGCAATTGAAGTTCATTTAAAGGAGCAGTTTAGCTGAATAGCTCGTCTTTAAGTTCCCGGTCGAATGAAACCTCTCATTAAAATTATGAACACGGCCTATTCTGTTTGTCCTATTTTGGCCTCAAACTTTGACTGCTGTGTTATCTCTGATTTTTTTCTGTTCTATTAACGTGCTCCACTTCTTATGAGCTATACTATACAGATATTGACTGCTATCAGGGTTGTAATATAACACTTTGGACCGTTCAGGCGAGTTATATTGTTTCAAGGGAAAATATAACTCAGTTTTTTTTTTTCTGACGGTCGCAAGAGATTTTACATACACCCTACCAGTTGATATTTGTTATATTATGATGGCCGTTGAAATTACGCTTATCTAGTCGGCTGATTTCAAGTTCGCTGTTGTTTGAGGAAAAGAAAGATCACAACCTGAGCTCACTTTGAGCAGACTGATACCGTTGCACTATCAGATTGCACAACACGTAGTGACGGTTCAAGCCATCTACGGTGTTGATGAAAGTTACGCCGATGGCGAAATATCATGGAAACATTTACTACAAAATGACACCAAAGATCTCCCGCTGTCCGTAAATTGTATGGATCTGAAAGACAGTGTTCTTTTCTTCAATTCCATATGGAAGGTAAATATCAGTTTTGACAATTATGTCAATTTTAAGGGTGAAAAGACATTTTGCAGCGGTTTGCGTCGCACAAAGTTCTCCATAGCCCAACACACACAGACGCATTGGTCGTAATTAAACGACGAGGGCGGCAGATCGTTCGAATAAATCTATTCGGCTGGGAAAATATAACACGCTTGAAAATATACATTTTCGATCCTGAGCAAAGGTATCATACGACGGCTGTGGACCAATCACATCTTCGGAACTGTACTAGCCATCTAATATACTGTAGATATTAATCCTTTCATACCACGCTCAGCAATTATATATCACCCCGGGACCGATGTACCGCCGTGTACCACGTTGTGGTAGTGTCTCTTTGTGTCCATAAAAGGTTTTTTTTCAGTAATTGTCTGAGGCTTCTCCAGTGCACGAGCAGAACACATTATATCGGGACAAAAATGGATAAAACTGAGGCTTAAAGGGGCAGGGATCTCTTTTGCATACTTAAAACTTTAACATCATGTAATACAACAATTGGCTTTAAAGAAAATGCCATCTGGAACCCTTTATGCAAAATATTAGGTGCTAGACACTCAGTTTTAGTGGAATGCTAGTGACCTTAGACTCTGATTTGAATTTTTTCTCGCGCAGAAAAATCCTTCGCATAGAACATACACAAACAGCTATTGGTTTTCTTGCATTTATTCAAATGCTAGTAACTTACTGAGTACTGACCCCCAAATTTCACATGGCATGCCTTTCCATCAATAGCCTAAGGGTGTGGGTTATCTTTTTCTGGCCTGTCGGGGATGGCACTGCAAATGAGATCCATTGCCTTGTAAGTGTTATATTTGAACACTTTAGGTGTTTACATCATTTCAGAACTACAATTTGCATGATGTGAAGTTTTTGAACATAACAGCACACACAGACACTAACTTTTACAACAGTTTTTAACCGCCGGGCAGAAGTGCTACCTGCTAAAAAATAAATAAATAATTCAACAAAATGGCAGATTTCTCCGTATTTGGTAACCCAGGGTACTATGTCATCATGATGGCAAAGTCCAGACGTGGTTTCAATAGCTACTCAAGAGGGTTAAATTCATATCAGCCAACTCCCAGTTATATGTCATCTGGGTCAGTGGTACGGCAAAAACGGTATAGTAGGGCGATTCGTGCGTGTCGCTACGGACATTTTTGACAACAATTTCGTGGTCTCTTTGCTGAATGCTTGAGCAATGAAAAAAATTTTTTTTGTTTTGTGGTAATTATAAAGTACTAGTGGGCTAGCCTTGATGAAAAAATGACAACCAACAAAAATTGTCTTTTATGGGTGAATTAGAGGTCAAATGTCGCGTTCGTATGGGACGCAGAGATGTCCCGTACGACACGCGACATTTGTGACGTCTAATTAACCCATAAACAACAAATTTTGTTGTTGTCATTTTTTTCAGTAAGTTACCACTAGTATTTATAATTACACAAAACAAATTGTCTTTCCTCCTTTTGTTAGGACAGCAGATTGAAAAATGTTGTGAAAATGGCCAATTTTTTTAGCACGGAATCGCCAGTACGTCCCTGTTGATGATCGGGGCACTTTGACAAGATGTGATATATCACCCAATGTGGACTCTAGGTGACCACTTAATTAAAGTCAATAGTAAGTGAGAAAAGTGACCTTTGAGGAATTGCGGGTTGAAAATTATATTAACCCTTCAGACGACAGCCAAAATGAGATCGTAAACATGATTGTCATCACCGTCCAACTCTGTTATTTTTACTCATGTGAAAGCAAACCAGAATCACAATTACAAATCATTTATATCGCAAAATTCAAATTGTGCTTCAGAGGTGTTTTTATGCCCCCGCCGACGAAGTCTTGAGTCATACTAAAATACAGGTCAAGTTTGAATTCGGAGTCTCCAGGTCAAAGGTCAAAGGTCACAGCTCATTATATATGCGAATTGGTTTCTGCACAATAACTTAAAAAATATTTGACGGATTTTAAAAATTTTTGGTGTGTAGGTAGATCATAGTAAAATACAGGTCAAGTTCGAATTCGGAGTCTGCAGGTCAAGGGTCAAAGGTCACAGTTCATTATATAAGCAAATTGGTTTCCGCACAATAACTTAAAAAATATTTGACGGATTTTAAAAATACTTGGTGTGGAGGTAGAACACACTAACATACAGGTCAAGTTTGAATTCGGAGTCTGTAGGTCAAAGGTCAAAGGTCACAGCTCATGCAGATTGCTTTCCACATGATTACTCCATAAGAAATGCTTACTGATCGTGTTAAGCGGGGGCATCCGTGTCCTATGGACACACCAAATTTCTTCCCAAATCATGTCATGTTTTCCTCGTGTGAACGGCTTGACCTCTGGAACATGATTTGGGAGGCGGGGCTTATGTGACCTTCCGTTATTTCCGCTCTAATATTGCACGAGGTACGACTTGTGTACAAACATGTCGCAGACGCGCGATCCATCCTGCGTGTGGTTGATTGACGGTGTACCCAGAAAGTATGCAGCCATACATGTACCTCTTTACTAAAAATTTGAATTATAATTGCATTGTCTGTGTCTGTGAAGACCATGTTTTCCCATGTGTATGATTAATAGCTCTAATCAGTGGTTGCAATCATATTTGCAATTGTGATGTGGTCGCAGTGTGGCTGCTGCGTGTAAATGGCATATTATTCGAGTTGTATCAGGCTTTGTGTGTGTTTATGTCTTGGGTTGGGTTGGTAATTTTGATAAGTACATGTAATGGATATTTCTCACTTTCTCCCCACCACTGTTATTAAAAGAATAGTTACTTGAGTGTTTATTGACTTTTGTTGTCATTCACATATCTCAATAATCAATATACAAGAAGACTGTCAATGAACATGATGGTAGTTACCATTAACAAAATATACAGGTGCCAGAAAGAATGCTACGAAGTATGATCGCGTAATTTCCTCAAGCATTATCGCAAAATGTCATTAATTTTTATTCGTTGTTAGACATTCTTTATACCAATAAACATGATACCGAAGATCATTGATTTTGAGTAAGGCAGTCTTTGATATCTAGGCGCATTTTTCGGGGCAATGCAATTTCCCAAATTAGCGCACTTCTCAACAGCGGCGGTCATCGAAATGCCGTGTAGATTCTGCGCACTCAGCTTACCATACACCGGACAAACCGCAATGAAAAAGAGCTGGAATGCCCTCGCTTTCATTAAGGAAGACGAGCGCAGCTATGTCTCCATTGTCATTGCGGTTGTCCGGTAATGGTAAGCTGCACGCCAGATATCTTGGCCGTTCCGATGACCGCCCGCTGTTGAAAAATTGGCAAATTTGGCGAAAATTGGCATTGCCCTCCAAATAATGGCCCTAGAATCAAAAGCGCTCTTACTCAAAAATAATGATCTTGTAATCTATGTTTATTGAAAAAGAATGTTCTAACCAATCGAAATAAAAAATTACATGACATTGGCCCGATAATGTGAAAGAAATTAGCGATCGTACTCGTAGCATTCTTTCTGGCCACCCTGTATTATTCATACCCTAGTACCAAGTTTTGCTAGATGGTAATTCGTTTTAAGGTGTGTAAAAAATAGTGAGGTTGCCAATTGTTTAATTCAGCAGTGGTAGGTCCGTATTATTTGTTTTCCTAAGTACACCTCCCCCCCCCAACACACACGCATACAGAAATTAATTTACAAAAGTATTGAATAAATCAGTTTGTTCTGTATTCATGATGATACTGATAATCAATGACTACGTAACTGACAGGAAGATTGCACTTTGTATTATTTCTAAAAAAAATTATGGACTATGAAAGCAACAATGCCACACCTCTTATGACCAGTAAAAGTGCTCATTTTGTGCGTATGTCATTATCATGATGTGAGCAGTGCCGTATGAAATATTTAATCATGTCCACCAATCAAAACAGAAGGTTCACCTGAAGTGGAATATCAAGAATAATTTGCATTTAAACAAGTTCCCTGAATTGTATTTTATATAAATTTACTGATCACACGTCTGGGAATGTGATTGAATGTTTTTGAAGCCAAGAGCTGTTAGTGTTATGATTTGTTCGATATTTCCACTTTGCTGAATACCGAAGAGTTGTTTTGAAGCACAATTAAAACTGTATCTGCCTTGTAACTCTTGTTTTTGTGGCTTCATTCATGGTGTGGCCGGAGAGAAAAAGTTGAGGTAATTATCAAATCGATAGTCTTAACTGTCTGACGGCGGCAAATGGACAACAATAGACGCTGATCGGTGAATGCATTGATTAATAATGGTGTCATTAGCATGTCTGTAGTTGCCTAAATACCTTTTGTCATGGGGGGGGGGGGGATCCTGCATAGTTAGTTATGAAGTTTCACATCTAGGTACAAAGTCAATCACCTACCCCATCCACCAATAGTATTCTTATATTTCTTAAGAATGTATGTCTGTCTGTCTCTTTGTGTGTCCTTACCTGAGCGTAGGCTTAGAAGTACTATTTGTAGTCGGGATAGCCATTTTCATGTGTAAGAAGATAGAGATGCTTGTGTAACCATATAAAATTATAAAGCAGAAATGAAACCTTTGCCTGCCTGACTTCAAAATAATGTTGTATAAAACAAATAATGAATGTTTTATAATTCGTTCAGTAGAACAAATATTTTCATTCGTTGGAAGGTTAAACGGTCCATTCAACTCGGCTTCGTCTCGTTGAATGGAACGTTTAATCTTTCAACTCATGAAAATATTCGTACCATTGAACTCATAAACATTCATTTATTTGTGTACTATATCATGCTGAATATTTCAAATGTGTTTATATTGTAAATAGTCTAACAAAGGATCTACATCTCACTAGCAGAACTTGCTATTTCTGTAGATTCCTTTTTTTACGAAACAAATGTAAAACAACTCATCTCTGTTATATGTATTTTATCTTGTTTGTTTTTTGATAATAAACTCTTTCATTCAAATGTACACAAATGGTATACGCGTACGGCCGTACACTATGCATGTAGCTACATGGACATGCAAAACACACACACACACACACACACACACACACACACACACACACACACACACACACACACACACACACACACACACACACACACACACACACACACACACACACACACACACACACACACACACACACACACACACACAAACATACATGTACCCACACATTGTCATCTTCATTATAGTTATATGCATGTTTGCAACTTTGCGCATATGTGCACACATTATGTACTTACATAAACATTCATACACACACAAACAGACAGGCACATTTTTTAAACCCACACTGAACACATATGAACCAACCCACTCATTGGCCCCACACATACCCCAAACACTACCCAAAATATATATTACACACATACACACTTGCACACATCATGGAGGTAGAAAGATACACACACTGACACATACATGGACAAGCCCAATGTACAAGCCCAATGCAGCACACACACATACATACACAGACAAACACAGGCAGACACAGACATACAGACAGACAGACACACACACATACATAGACACACATACAGATACACCAGGGGCACACACACACACACACACACACACACACACACACACACACACACACACACACACACACACACACACACACACACACACACACACACACACACACACACACACACACACACACACACACACACACACACACACACACACACACACACACACACACACACACACACACACACACACATACACACACACACTCACCTCCCCCACTACACATACACACACACATACATACATACAAACATACATGTACCCACACATTGTCATCTTCATTATAGTTATATGCATGTTTGCAACTTTGCGCATATGTGCACACATTATGTACTTACATAAACATTCATACACACAAACAAACAGACAGGCACATTTTTTAAACCCACACTGAACACATATGAACCAACCCACTCATTGGCCCCACACATACCCCAAACACTACCCAAAATATATATTACACACATACACACTTGCACACATCATGGAGGTAGAAAGATACACACACTGACACATACATGGACAAGCCCAATGTACAAGCCCAATGCAGCACACACACATACATACACAGACAAACACAGGCAGACACAGACATACAGACAGACAGACACACACACATACATAGACACACATACAGATACACCAGGGGTACAAGCACACACAAGTACAGGCACACACACAGACAGACACAGGGACACACACACACACACACACACACTACACACATACACGTACATACACACACATCACTCATATACACAGGCATAACACATACACCTCTCCCTGCTCACATCAATGACTTGGATTGTTTGGCCTTCTATTCTGTCTGCCAGACATGCAAATGAAGGCACTGCAATTCCTCACTTCACAGACACAGTGTGTGAGCACAGTGATCACTGTATGCACACTGTGCTATGCCTGGGTGTGTTAGGTGTCTGTGTGTACTCTTGGGTGTGTGCATGCTATGGTGTGTGTGTGTGTGTGTGTGTGTGTGTGTGTGTGTGTGTGTGTGTGTGTGTGTGTGTGTGTGTGTGTGTGTGTGTGTGTGTGTGTGTGTGTGTGTGTGTGTGTGTGTGTGTGTGTGTGTGTGTGTGTGTGTGTGTGTGTGTTGTGTGTGTGTGTGTGTGTGTGTGTGTGTGTGTGTGTGTGT
>JZLH01S0081009.1:57151-71610 GCA_001188425.1 Eucidaris tribuloides | reverse complement strand
CAGAAATGAAACTCTTTGCCTGCCTGGCTTCGAAATAATGTTGTATAAAACAAATAATGAGTGTTTTATAATTCGTTCAAATAGAACAAATATTTTATTCTGTTGGAAGGTTAAACGGTCCATTCAACTCGGTTCGTTCTCGTGAATGGGAACATGTTAATCTTCAACTTTCATGAAAATATTTCGCATACCATTGAACTCATAAAAACATTCATTTATTTGGTGTATATATCATGCTGAATATTTCAAATGTGTTTATAATGTAAATAGGTCTAACAAAGGTCTACATCTCACTAGCAGGAACTTGCTATTTCGTTAGATTCCTTTTTTTACCAAAAACAAATGTAAAAACAACCTCATCTCTGATTATATGTATTTTATTCTTGTTTTGTTTTTTGATAAAAATCTTTCATATCAAATGTACACAATGCGTATACAGCGTACGGCGTACACTATGCATGTAGCTACATGGAACATGCAAAACATACACACACACACACACAGACAACACACACACACACACACAACACACAATACACACACACACACACACACACACACACACACACACACACACACACACATACTAGATACCACACAAACACACACACACACACCACACAGACAGGACAGACACACACACACACACACACAAAGACACACACACACAACACACGACGCACACACACAAACACACACACACACACAACATACTTATACTCAGATACACACACAGACAGACAGACACACACACACACACACACACACACACACACACACACACACACAAAACAACACACACACTACTTCACCACACACACACACACACACACACACACAACACGCACACACAACTCACACACACACGCACACACACACACACACACACCACACACACACACACACACACACACACACACACAACACACACACTCACCTCCCCACAACACATACACACACACCATACATACATACAAACATACATGTACCACACATTGTCATCCTTCATTTATAGTTATATGCATGTTTGAACTTTGGCATTCGTGCACACATTATGTACTTACATAAACATTCATACACACAACAGACAGGCCACATTTTTTAAACCCACACTGAACACATATGAACCAACCACTCATTGGCCCCACAATACCCCAAACCACTACCCAAAATATATATTACACACATACACACTTGCACACATCATGGAGGTAGAAAGATACACACACTGACACATACATGGGACAAGCCCAATGTACAAGCCCAATGCAGCCACAACATACATACACAGACAACACAGGCAGACACAGACATACAGACAGACGACACACACAACATACATTAGACACAGCATACAGATACACAGGGGTACAAAGCACATCACAAGGTACAGGCACAACAAGAACAGACACAAGGACACACAACAACACAACACACCACACACACACAACACAACACACACCCACACACACACACACACACTAAACGTACATACACACCACATCAATTCATATACACAGGCATAACACATACACCTCTCCCTGCTCACATCAATGGACTTGGATTGTTTGGCTTCTATTCTGTCTGCCCAGACATGCAAATGAAAGGCACTTGCAATTCCTTCACTTCAACAGACACAGGTCTGTGAGCACAGTGATCACTGTATGGACACTGTGCTATGCTGGTGTGTTTAGGTGTCTGTGTGTACTCTTGGGTTGTGTGCATGCTATGTGTATGCTGTGTGTGTGTGTGTGTGTGTGTGTGTGTGTGTGTGTGTGTGTGTGTGTGTGTGTGTGTGTGTGTGTGTGTGTGTGTGTGTGTGTTGTGTGTGTGTGTGTGTGTGTGTGTGTGTGTGTGTGTGTGTGTGTGTGTGTTGTGTCAGTATTCATCTTTCTGTGAAGAAAATAATATGGTTCACTGTAAGTTCAACCTCATATTCCTGTACAGAAATGGACCAAATTGTAAATTGAAAATACAGCTAGTAAACAGGTGTGGATGAGAAAGTTGTATTTTCACAAAAATACATGTGATTATGCGATCATATATTTCTGCTATTTACACAGATATAGGTCATTCTGTTGGGCATTTTGTGCAATTTTGTGGGTGTGTTACCAGTGTGTGCAAAGAAGTGCATTTTACATTTATGATAGGAATGTTGTCTCGCGTTCTTCATAATGCACTTCGCTAGTTGCTGATCCTTGCATAATGAGAGTTGATACATGTAGGCCTATATGCTCACGCCATACACTATGATAAACCTGGATACTAACAGTACACGCTGTGTATTACTCTATAGGTCTAACGTGGGAAGGGCATAATACTTGTACATGTATGATCGTACCACGTATGTGTGATGCGGTAATGCGAGCGACTGTCTCGCGTCTGGGCATCGCAGAATGAGTACATAACAGCTGTTCTCTCTCTCTCCCCAAGACGAATCTCCCTGGCTGCCCTTGCCACTCCGAGCCTAGTCTCCGCAGTACAGTCTCCACGATACATTTTCACACTACATGCTGGAAGGGAAGACGCGCACGAGCACGATAATGTAATATCTCACCTCGCAAACCTACAATATTGTAGGCCGACGATATTATCCATGTACATGCATATGATATTATCAATCATTTATTCACATTCTGTAATCATGAATTCGGACTAGAGACTAACATATGATGCACAACGTGCTACCCCGGGGTACCGTTGTATGCCGGTGTACCACGTTGTGCAGTGCCCTCTTGTGCCCAAAAATGTATTTTCTTCGATTACAATAACTGAGAGCAGTGCTGCAGAGGCTGCGCAAGTGCACAACAAAAAGACAACAACTTACGAAAAGTGGTGTGAAAATGAAACTTAAGTTGTTATTTTCACACTTCAAACATAACGTTTTAAAAATAAAATAAATAATTCAACAAAATGGCGGATTTCTACTTGGTTCCCCAGGGTACCATTTATGTCATCATATAGAAAGACAGATAGGTGTAGGTCTACAGGTGTATGAACAAATGATGACTGTAGACACACATACACACACGCACACACACACACACACACACACACACACACACACACACACACACACACACACACACAGACACAGACAAACACACACACACACACACAGACACAGACACACACACACACACACACAGACACACACACACACACAGACAGACACAGACACATACACACAGGCACACACACAGGCACACACACAGAAACATATACACACACACACAGACACATACACATATACAGTCACGCACATAACACACACATACACATATACAGTCACGCACATAACACACACTCACACACTCACACACACACACACACACATACACACCCACACCCAACCCACACACACTAACATAAACATACAGGCAGGCATGTACATGTACACCCTGACACACATAAGCACATACATATACACATACAGCCCAGGCAGAGTACATGTACACTAAACACATACAAACATGTACATTGTACAGATAGACATAATGACAATATCACCACAACACAAGAGACTGGAGCTCTATTTAGTATTCAAAGATCATCCAGGGTCACTGTGACCTTTGACCCAATCCTCCACATTCTACCCAACCGAAAACATTCAATACATGTGAACGTACACACATACACGTAGGCCTACTGTAGGTTTACACAGGCATGTAGTGCTTCTACAGTATACAACCTATTGTGCATGTAGGGGTTACACCATTGTTAGTTAGCCTACCCTGTATGTATGCATACATACATACATGTAGATCTATAACTGTTCATGTGCACTACACTTACATGCAATGATAGTTTATGCTTACAGCCATAAAGGCTATTAAAATTCTCAAAGAAACTTTCACAAATTATGTTATTTATAATAGGACAGGTATTTGGTATGTGAGTATGATTGTGCGCTAGTGTCTAAAGCAACGTCAGATTTTGAATTAGTTATGTCATTATTTCTGATAACTGCATGTAACGGTAAATGGAATACATTGTTGGTTGTCCGGCAGAAGGGCCCTAGCATATGTTCCCGGCAGAAGGGCCTTAACACTAAGTTGTCTCTAACTTGAAACCATTGGCTCTTTTCACGTGAAATCAAAATGGTGTGATATTTTTAGATCCTTCTGGTAGTCTGTTAAAAGTGCAAATATCACATAAGGCAATATTTCTCAAGTTATGGAAAATTTAGCGCTAAGGCCCCTCTGCTGTGGACATGTATGCTACAGTAGGGCCCTTCTGCCGGATAACCGAGGACATTGTCTCTAGACTGGATGGTACATTATAAGGTTCCCTTCTAAATATAAAAGATGGAAAGTTGGAAACTCAGACATCTATTTGTATGAAGAACTGTGACAGAAAGAAAACAGTGAAAGTGTGAGCAAATTTGGCTGAACTGTTCAAGAGTTATGAATTTTCAAAATTTAATCCTTTTTATGGAGAATTTTGATGTAGTTGGTAACTGTGCCATTTTCTTGATAACACGGATTTGCATACATATTTCCACTTATTATCATATTAGAAATTTCTGACATTGACATGTAGGCCTATCTGATATTTTACATAATTTGTTAGAAACTGCATGAATTTACAAATAAGATTAATTTTGCAGAGGGCATCAGACATGTGAAGGCCTATTTCATATAGCAGACATGTATCTTACTGTACACTTAAACGTCCATTCTATTGGTATAATAAGAAACAGATTTGTGAACAAAATAAACTTAAAGGTATTGGCTAACATTTACCACAGTTAAAAAATCGGAGCCGCATGATTCCCCATGCTACCAGTGTCTTTGATGAGGTCTAAAAATAAAGCCCTGAACAAATTGTATTTCAAAATGATTATTTAGTGCTTTAAAAAAGTGAAAATCGTAAGTTGACCAGATTCACTTGCCCATTTCCTCCCATAGACTTACTGTGTGTCCACCTAGGTTAAAGTGATAGGCTAACATTGTGGAGCTTCAATTTAAAAAATTGTCAAACTTTGATATGTGAGCTACATAGTAGTGTTCAAATGGACAAATAAACACCCTAGAATACAAAAGTTTGGAAAGTTACACTGCCAATGGCAAGTTATACATGAATAAACAATTAAAACTCGGGGCAAGTTTAAATAGTGTAGGTGTACACACAGTAAGTCTATGGGAGGAAATGGGCAAGTGAATCTGGTCAACTTACGATTTTCACTTTTTTAAAGCACTAAATAATCATTTTGAAATACAATTTTTTCAGGGCTTCATTTTTAGACCTCATCAAAGACTCTGGTAGCATGGGGAATCATGCGGCTCAGATTTTTTGACTGTGGTAAATGTTAGCCAATACATTAAATAAAACTTGCCCCGAGTTTTATTGTTTTTATTCATGTATAACTTGCCATTGGCAGTACTGTAATCTTTCCAAACTTTTGTATTCTAGGGTGTTTATTTGTCCATTTGAACACTACTATGTAGCTCAGATATCAAAGTTTGACAATTTTTTAAATTGAAGCTCCACAATGTTAGCCTATCACTTTAATAGAAATCAAACTAGGAGAACATCTGTTTGATTAGAATGTGTGAATACGGCAGACTGTCGTGCTAAATGTGGAAATAGGATTTTTGTAACAATGGTTTCCAGGAATGTGACACAGAACTACTTGAACTAGTTCAACTAGTTCATTCATTCATAATGAAGTGTCAATAATCCGTATGTTGCATAGAGACAAACATACATCATGAAACAGATGTTGCATGTTGCACATGTTGTCCCATATTTCATTTCCGTTCAAATCATGTAGACTGCGCTTTGAGCGTATGTCAGATTTGACTTATTCATGTTCAGATAATCTGGATTGGTAAGCATAAAGAAGTGTAACTAACTTCTTTTATTATTTGCCATTTTAGATTATTTTACAATTGCCCAACAGAAAAGTTTACTTACCCGAAAATGAAACAAAAATAAAGAATCATAAAACTTATTTATTATTATTTTATTATTTATTTGTCAAAAATACAGAAAAAAACATACAAATTTGACAGGAGCTAAAAAAGTGATTTAAACCACTGATGCCCACAGGCATTTAGCTCCTTAAGTTTTCAATAAACTAATTTTAACCACTGAGGCATTTTATTTCTGTGGAAGTTTATTTCAATTCTGGGGGTTGCAAAACGTGATTTATGAATTTAAAAAGTCGTGAAATATTACCAGAATTCTGCACAAGTCATCCCCAATGACACAAGAAATACTCCCTCTGTTTCATTACCGAGCAAGAGACATAGGCAAGTTTAGTACTTAGCTTTCCACATGGCAGAAGCATAAGCATTGCTTCTTTGACCTATTTCAAACAAATTTCACACATATCTTGTTCGCTTTTGGTAGGATTTTAGTACATTTCCCTCATTTGTCAATAAAAATTTTACTTGCCCGACAGGTCAAGTACATTTTAACATTTTGAACTTTTACTTGCATGATATCATTATACAATTTGAACTTGCCCGGGCAAGTGGGCGAGTGCTAGTATTGAGCCCTGCCATACAGACCATTTAATCAATGCTATGTTGCATTTCTGCTGACTGAAGTCAATTCATAGTAAAAATCATAAAAAAAATAAAAAATAAAAATCTGTATGAGTAAAAAACGATTCTAACTTTAATACATCCCATTAGACTTACCAAATTGTTTCAAGAATTTTTTTTTTTCCAATAGGGGTTTCCACACTTGAGAAAATGGTAAAATGAATGAAAAAATGCCTGATTTTTTTTTTGCTCTTCGCTGAAAGATTGAAGACCTGTGTGACAATGAATAATCGCTGCTTTAAATTGTAGCAGAGTGCTCTCGCATAGCCGGCCTAAACAGTGCGTCCCCCCAGAGCTCACAGGCATGTGCCCCTAAGTCAGTTATTCTGAGCCCTAAATACCCCACTTGATGAAAGAAATGACTATTTTAGTTGGCTGCGGACTGATCAGCATCGTAATAATGCGACACACAATTTTTTTTTTTTCCGCTCATCTGTCGCTTGGTTGATATTGGTTATATTTCTTATTCTGTAAAAAATTTCACGTCCCTGCAAACAGACATTCCATCATGAATTGTGGAAAAGGAGAATGTGTGCATGTATGTTGAAAGTTTCCCTGCTAAATAGCTACATGTAATTAGCAGTGCGGAATGTGGGGTACAGTGTTATGTGTTTGTACACTAGTTGTAAATTTATTACTTGTGGCTCTAATTTCAACATATTTTCTATTGTACTGTGTGCAATATATTGTTTATTTTCATGTCTTTTCTTTTGTTTTTGTTGTTTGAGGTTGACGTTGAACTTGACCGTGACTATGGAATGTTGCACAAGAGTAGGGAAGCCAATTCTGTCATCACCTATGCACAGATCACCTGCCATACTTTAGCTGAAACCTTACATTCCGTTCACAAATTTTAGACTAATATTAGCTCTTGGAATGCTTTTTTAAAAAAATATTGTGGTAGTTTTTGAAGTTGGGACACTGGCTATGTGTGGTGTGTGGTTGGATCACAAATTATTGCGATTCTCTGCGGGTAGATGGTTGTGTGTGTATGTGTGTGTGCGCATGTCTGTGCGTGTGTATTTACGGCATGTGTTATGTGTGTACGTACAGCCGGCCGGCACTCAAGTCAAGGTAAATGAGGGGAAACCGCAATGTCATTGGGCCAAACCGCAACATTACAAAGATTAACCGCAGACAGATTTTGTGACAAATTGTGTATTGGATGTGCATGTGCATGACTGAGTAGCTACCCGGATTTTGCTTGTGGTGAACTAACAGATCTCCCTATTTTTTTATGGTGCGGCATAAATAAATAAATCCAAAAGAGAGAGAGACAGAGAGGGCCTCCGCCTTCTACTTGTTCAGTCTACTGCAGTTGTCAATAAATGACATGCCCGGATAAATCAGCGTTTCTGCATTCATGCACTTCCCCAACATTTTGTTGATGCAGTGCCAATGTCAGCCCCCAAGTTAAATACTGAAACCACATCGTTGCACACATTCAAAAAACATACTTTCATATTCTCTTTGGTGCATAGATCAGCATCTTTTTTTTCCAATCATAACTTCTCTGTTGGCATATTCCTGGTTATATCCTATGACAAAGAAATGTTTTCCATCATTTGATACAAATATGTGGAACTACTCTGTAGTCCCCAACTTAAAGGTATTGGCTAACATTTACCACAGTTAAAAAAATCTGAGCTACATGATTCCCCATGCTACCATTGTCTTTGATAAGGTCTAAAAGTGACGCCTGAAAAAATTGTATTTCAAAATGATTATTTAGTGCTTTAAAAAAGTGAAAATCGTAAGTTGATTGGATTCACCTGCCCATTTTCTCCCATAGACTTACTGTGTGAACACCTACACTATTTAAACTCGCCCCGAGTTTTAATTGTTTATTCATGCATAACTTGCCATTGGCAGTGTAACTTTCTTAACTTTTTTATTCTAGGGTGTTTATATGTCCATATGAACACTACTATGTAGTTCAGATATCAAAATTTGACAATTTTTTTACAATGTTAGCCTATCACTTTAAACGTCACGTTTTTGTACAATTATTTACAATGACACCACTTGTACTTAGTACGATTGTAGGCCTACATAGCACCATTTATGTGTGCATGTGAAGTTTGAGTAATAACATTTCTTGTCATAATTTGTATTCTTTTAGCATTTATCGAAAGAGCACAATTTGTGGTGCAGAATTGTGCTAGTGACAGTTATGAGTTTAAAGGCATCAATCACACAGTGTAACAATATTTCTCGTTTTAAAAAGCTGAGATGAAGAGTGAGGTCCATAATCTGATGCTGCCAGTGTCTGTGATAACCAATAAGGTCTAAAAATGAACCTATGAAGTCCTGAAAAAAAATTGAAGTTCAAAACAACCATTCTATTTGCCCCCTTTACACTGCTGTGTTATAGAATTTTTGTCTACAGGACATTAATTCATGTGCCAATATTTATCTCTACATATTATGCTAGTGTATAACTGTCTTTATTTTTGTACTCTAGGATGTACACTGTAGCAGTCCACTGCATGGACTGTTCTCTATGCGATATTGGTCCTGCCGGTACGCGTGCGCACTTACGCCGCTCAGCTCACACATCAGAGCCAATGATGCTGCACCATAATACACATACATTCAGTACATACGGACACACAGCCTGTTTTTCGGCGGGCGGACAGATTAGTGGGGCCAATGCGATCAGGTGAAGTATGGTCAAGTAGAGGAGTGCGCGATTGGAGGGAATATGATACGATAAAAAAACGACCAGTATCTGGTCTAACATTGTACATGTATGTACATGTATTTTCAAAACAACCATTCCATTTTCCCCCTGTAGACTGCTGTGTTACAGGATTTTTGTCCATAGGACATTAATTCATATGCCGATATTTATCTGTACATCATAACCTGTACAATGTACAATGTAGGCCTCCTATGTTCGTCCATTCAAACACTATCATGTAGGTCATATCGAAGTTGGACAATTTTGTAAATGGGGCTTGTACAATGTTAACCAGTGTCTTTAACATGTACATTGTAGGTTAATGTTTCACATGAGTGAGAGATCTGTTGTTCTCCTCGTCACATCTACATGTACCAAAGTTTCAGTTCATTGACTCGTGACATGACTTTTTGCTGACACACATCAGGAAATGGAGTAGGCCCGCGATCTACTTGCCCCACCATTTGGGACGGCAGACAATAATACCGTTTTATTGACAGGAGAGCATTGTTCGCATTCTCCCATCCAAAAGAGGAATGTTAAGCAGGTCAGCAGTCGCTGGGATGACGGCAAAACCTGATTGACATCTCGGCAAAATGTGACGATTAGTATCCCAGCAATTTCCGACGTTTCGTTTTTCCTATTTCGTTCAAGATTTAAAGGCAGGGACTCTCGTTTGCATTACTTCTGTAGCACAGCAAAACATCACTCGTGCTCTTGGGCTATTTGATGACGTGTCTGTGAAATCTAAAGATCAGCAATTGCCTAGAATTTGAAAAATGTGAAAAAACAAATAATTGCTGTTTAGTGTATGTTGAATGTTCTATGTAAGGAATGTTTGTCTCTTGGAGACAATAATTCAAATCAAAGTCTAACATTGGGTCACTATAATTAGACTAAATTCAAAACTGTGATAAGATCCCAGTGAACTGTACGTCCAATGATGTAATGACATGAAACATTAGAGGCATCGTATAACAATGTTTCCAGTTTGAAAAATCTGAGCTACGTGATTTACCATTCTACCAGTGTCTCTGATAAGGTCTAAACTCTAAAAATCAAGCCCTGAAAAAATTGCAGTTCAAAACGATCACATGTGCTTTTAAAAAGTGAAAGTCATCGAATGACCATTCCAGTCCCCCCCGTTGACTGCTGTATTGCAGTATATTTATCTGCTGACAATAAGTCATGTGCGGATTTTGTATCTGTGTATATTTTACGAGTGCAAAATAACTGAAGTTTTGTGTTCTAGGGTGTTTATTTGTCCATTCAAACACTGTCAGATATGTCAGATAGCAAAGTTTGACCATTTTTCAAATGGGGCATCCACGATGTTGGTATCTTTAAACTTGGACTGAAAAGGGCCTTTAAAACAGAGCTCAGCAAAGTGGGCGATACCTGTGCACTCCGCTCATCCCAGACAGAGAAGTCCCATTCTGAGAGCCTTTATTTCCTTCCAGACTCCTTTTCTTTCTTTTTAACCACAAGTCCCACCCCATACAATCTCCTCTTAGTACAAGCCCGCCGCAGACATTTCAAGGAAAAGTGGGATCCTACAGGGGCTTTTCACCCTGTTAATACCCTCTTCTGGAGGCTCAGACAGACTATTAATACATCTCTTCTGATGGCAAGGTTTGTCTGTCCAATTCTAGTAGTAGTCTAATCACAAAACCAAATTTGACACATTTTGTTTGTTTTTTATTTTTATTTAAAGAGGTAATTATAAAGAGCGTGTTTAAGAGTTTTATTGAATTGTACAAGTGAGGAGAATGTGTAGTTTCTGTTTCAAAAGGTCACTGAGTGATTATTTTGCAATCAAAGTTGATTTTATGCCCATTTGACCAAAAGATGTTGTCATGATATTGTGAGAACTGTATTGAAGAAGTCATCACCGAGAACCTTCAGGACTTGTGAATGTTGAATTTAATTGTATGAATCAATGAATAAATAAATAAGTAAAAAGTAAAAAGAAAGAAATATTAAGAAGTAAATAAATTAAGAAATGGATGCAAATTTACAATTTTGTAAATAAGCAAGTAAATGTAAAGAAATAAATAATAAATAGATTAAATGAATAAATAAATGAATGAGCAAATAAATAAATGAATGGTATATATAAATAGGTAAAATATGTACCTAAGTGTAAGTGTGTTAGTGAAGTTACAAATAAAATTTGTAGTTTGTAGAAAATTTGTACAAAATGGATAAATTTAAGGTTAGTGATATAGAGAGTTACATAATTTCAATACGTGCTAATGACTGTTTAACGATTCGTTTTCGTCTCCACAGCTGAGTGCTCCAAGCGGTTCTCCGACGCACCTGGCCAAATTACCGACAGCCTTCACAAGGACAATCAAGGCTCGCACAGCGCCGCCGCCTGCCGCTACCGCATCTGCGCCCCGCCCGACCACTACATCATCCTCAACATCACCCAGCTCGAGGGGATCCCGCTGCCCGTCGGCCACGGCTGCATCCCGAGGCTGGTGGTGAAGAACGTCGGGTCGGCCGGGAGCCTGTCGCACCTGACGACGCTGTGTAATGGGGAGCAGCCCCTGCCGCGGGTCGTCCAGTCGAGAGATAACGAGCTACGCCTCATCTTTCGGAGCCAGGTTTGGCAGAGCAGCACCTTCCAGGCCACGTTTACCTTCCACAAAAAGACAGGTAAGAAGAAGTATTGAAATATATTTGTTAATAATTCATACCCCCGCCAAACTAAGTTTGAAGGGGGTACCGGGGTCAGGTGGGCGGTCGGTCCATTGCAAATATTGCAGATCGAATACTTACTCGTTTGACAATGTCTTGAGATTTAGACAAATCGGTCTTGGGGTGAAGATGTGCAAGACACATTTTTTGCATGTGTCAGAAACGATGTTACCATGGTAATGGCCTATTATGGCAATAAATAAGGTAAAAATCTTGCATATCGAACCACTTCCTCAGTTTCATGAGATTTAGCACAAACATCGGTCTTGGGGTGAAGATGTGCAAGACACATTTTTCGGATGTGTTGGAAACTGCGTTGCCATAGTAATGGCACATTATGGCAATAAGTCGGAAGTGATGGAGCAGGGATATTAATCACTTTCAGTGATATTTCTAGTTTTTCAATATCATCTTAAGTGCTTTTATACTTCGTGATGTCTGTAACATTAAATTTGGGACAGATTTAGACCTTCAGAAATTTGGGAATAAACAGTTGCAACTTGTTCTACATCAACAGCTTTTACAATCACAGCAAACACGAATAACTTACACAATCTTAACAGAATGTACGTACATTAAATTTTTGGAAAAAAAAATCGAGATTTGCTTTTTTTCCTTAGTTTTGTTTAAGAAATAAAAAAATCAAAGGGTTTACATGTTTTAAATGATGGATTAATTGACCTTCTCTCTTTTCACTCTTTTCACTCTTTTCACTCTTGTAGGGGCAATGTTTGGGTTCATTATTGAAAAAAGGATAATTTAATATAAAATCTGATTTTAAATCAAATATGATTTGTCGTCATTTGAAAAAAAAGGCTAACCCTGATGTTGGTTTTTGCTACAGAGCTCTAGTATGGATTAAGTGAATGGTTTCCGTAAAAATGTGCTAGTATTACACAAAATTTTGGGATTCCCCTATTTTGACAGAAAAAAATGAATGGTTGAAACCAGATGTTATGTTATCATGTTAACTCTTGTTTGCAAGACAACCATTCCTTTTGAAAAAAAAAAAATCAAATGATTTGTTAGAGTTTTTAGAAAACATTTCAGACATGCATGTAGAGGAAAGATGTTACGTGTGAGAGTTTTGTTATGCATGGCTTCATGCCGTCGAACAAATAGTGTTGATTTGCTCTTAATTAATCACGGTTTGTGGCCGCGATCAATATCGCAAGACCAGTCATGTGAACTAATCCGTCTGGTGTCTGCGCCTCATAATGCTCCAAACTTGTCGTTAGTGGGATGTCTGCCGCACTCGCAGACAATGAAACACATACGAGACTGGTTGTATACATTCCTTCGCCCTGCAGACAAAAATCCCATATAATCATAGAAATTGTGATGTATGTGCTAACTTTAGCTTCATGTACTTTGTCCCATAATTTTTTTTTTCACTGTGTACAGAACATATGCAAATAGATGTGTACATGAACGTGTTAACATAATGGAAACGGGTTTGGGTGAGCTTTGTAACAAATCGCGGGCACGTACACACCTGTAGTACCAGGCGCTACTACACAGTGTCTGGACCACGCTGGAAAGATAACGAGCTACTATCAGCCATGCTACGTTGCTTCTGAAATTGGCCTGAAACCATTCTCAGATCATTCTCTGGCCTCGGGACAATGCGTACAATGCCGTTATGTTGTGTGAATATGTAACAAAAGGAGTTATCTGCGGAAATCGTCGCGAGGAGCACGGTTGAGCGGTCAAAGATTGATGCCCCCTTCACCGTTGATTGATTGGAGAATCCTGTTCAGTCACTGTTGTTGTCTGTGGTCGGGTGTCTGGCAGACGAAGTTGTTTGGTCTGGCATTGGCCAGGTGTGCTGACAGAACCTGTCGTGGAAGTGTTCATGCAGGTTAGGAAAACCTTTTTCTTGTGAATGTCATACATTTCTCAATATTTCTGCATCAGCAGATTTTCTGAGTAAAAAACTTTGATCGTTAGGCTATATTGCAAAATTGGGTGGAATTGAGTTATACGACAAATCCTTAATTGGTTTAAGTTAATTCCATACATAACCTGTAGCTTTAAGTCATTTTCATAATTGCAAACTATTCAATTCAAGAGTATAGAGATTCTGTGCTGTCAAAATCTGTCGCAAAGGTTTTATACAGGTTAGGAAAACACCCTTGTGAAAGTCACAAGCCCTCCAACTGTAAGTCGAGTGAATAGATCTGTTATGACACAACCTGTTGCAGAGTTGTTTATACAGGTTAGGAAAGCACTAAAGTTGTGAATGTTATTTGTGTCCCAATATTTTTGCAAAACTTGTTAGAAACAACTCCTGGGAATTTGTTGTGTGTCCCAATATTTTATTAGTGTTCCATGTTTTTTTGAAATCATACATATATGTTACATGAAATTGCAAAACTCTGTAGGATTGAGTTCTAAATCCATGCATAACCTATATAGGCCTATAGCTTTGTGTCATTTGCGAACCCTCCAATTCACTGCATGAATTCTATTGTCAGAATTTGTTATTTGGGTAAGGTCTCCTCCCGTCTCTTGAGTGC
>JZLH01S0081009.1:22058-34794 GCA_001188425.1 Eucidaris tribuloides | reverse complement strand
CAAATTCGGAGAGGAAAACGGCACTTTATTAATTTATATCACATGACATATGGGTGAGCGCTCGCATGTGACGTCATGAATTTTAAAACTTTGAAAGCTTTCATAACTCTGTTATTCTTGATAGATTTTCGTCAACCTTTCCGGTTAATATGTTTCTCTCATTGTCTGCTTTTATTAAACCAACTTGACGTCAGGTGAAACCTTGCCTTTAAATATTGTGTGGGGCCGGGAATCACTTAATAATTTGTTTCTTAAACACTCATAACATCGTACATGATTATGACAAATGTGTATTTAAGTAATACTAAACATATTTTGATGTTCATCTCCCCTTATCCATTCATTTATTTTCCTGTGGATTTACAAGTTGGTATAAGGATAATTACCTTTTGCTTGTTTGAAAAAATGAGGTATTACATTTGATATGATCACTAACCTCCTGAAATGTTTGGTATATCCATCATGCTTGCAATATGCAAAACACAATTACCAGTAATCCTTTGCTTTTATGCATTTGGTCGAGTACATCAGGGTGTAGAAAAAAAGATTATCTTGCTTGATAGACAAATGATCTATTCAGTGGTGTTGTTGCCCTTCAGGGAAGAACCACTTGCCTTATTTTTTCAGATAATTGTCATGAGGTAACGAATAATAGCATTTAGGTGGTGCAAGGGAGACTTGAGCGTATGACAAAACTCATTGGAAAGGACCCCCCCCCCCAAAAAAAATTACAATAAATCTTGCATTCACCAAACTAAAATACTGTTGATGATCTACATTTTTTGTACCGGTGTTTGGGGGGGGAGAAAGGGGTCTGGGGAGCCGTAATATTAAGTAATTATAGTATAACAGCAGCAACAAACAACAATAATAATAAGCCTTTCATTTAATGGTGATTGTTCCAGTGTCCTACATACGCTCCCCACTTCTTACTGGTGGTGATCATTTTATAATTGTAAAGGCAGAACCAGAAATGTTGAATCTAAATTATTTTTAAGGTCTTTTCAGCTATAAAACACGCAGAGAGGAAAGGTTTGAATCCTAAATTTATTTTTAAGAATCTTCGGGCTATAAAACATACAGAACAATGTAAACACATTGTAGGCCTACATCATATCCGAGTAAAAGTTAGCATTAGCAGACCTTCACCTGTTTTTATGTCCCCTTTTAATGGATTATGAAAACGAGACTGCACCCTGGTGACTGTAATCACAATTCTGGTGGTTTTTATCAACCGCGGGCCCCCTCTTGCTGTTTACGCCATCCCCGCTGCCGCAATTTTGCACACACGTCCTCCAACCATCCCCGTACCTAATAGAAGTCAAGTAGAATAAACGAACATTAGACAATGGATTTAGGATCGGGCAGCACCTGTCCGATTAAGAAGGTCGACACCTCCGAAACATTCATTGTTTATAACGCTTCTCCCGCGCTCCGCCAAAGGCAAATTAGAATTGATGCCTGGGCTGTGTATGCGGAGCGCCCGTGTGTGAAGCCTTCATTCGCATGGCATTGCTCTGTTGTTGATACACACGCCAGCGGCCAGCCGGCTCTCCTCACACGCAGGGGAGGACAAACAAGGGTCACGATTGTTTGACTGTGTCTACAACAAAACTGCACTCTCCTATTAATAGACCATTGTCCATTATAACTTTATGCCTTATGTGATTTCCCACGCGCCAACTGGGCCAATTCAAAGCGCTGACCCCATTTTCATTTTTCCATTTTCCGTCAGATGATAGGGAGTTGTACCGTGTTTTGTTTGTTGGCTTTTGTTGCTGTTCAGGTTTATGTGGATCAGGAACACTCCTGGCTTGATGCACGGGGGGAGTTTCAGCTCCGTGTCGTACACACATATTTACTGCGAAATTTGCCCAAAATAGTTTTGCTGGCATGGCTATGAATTTTGGAAGTTACACAACTGAATGAATTCCCTTCAGAGTACATTAGTTTTCAGCAATTGCATTCTGTTGTAATTGGTAGTGCTGGAACTTGGTGGTGGTTAAATGGGGGTTTTCAAAAATCCACATTCTGCAAAGACATTTTTTTGATGGCCTTTCACATCTTATACTTGTACTTATTTTATCATTATGAATAGGTCGAAAAATGCTTTATCACAAGTCACAACCCACCCAGGAATTTGACATTTTAATCTATATCTGTCTGCTATTTTATGTAAAAAGGGTCCAAAAAAAATTCTGATCATAACCTACCAAGCCAAAAAATCCTGGATAACACCCCTGGGTTATAATTTTCTTTTTATCTGACTTCTGGGCCCAAGTCTCCTTCAGCCCAAAATCTACCCACCAGCAGAAGATGCTGATATTGCTAATTTTGCATTCATTATTGCATTTAATCCAAATGCAAGTCCAATCAATAAAACAATTCAACTTAGAAAAATTGGGACCAGACCAGCAGATACGGTACGACAAACTATGGAACCTCACTGTGTACTCATTATAAAGACTGTTTGGTCCATGATATGCCACACCCTCAAAATGAACTTATTGACCAAATAGCTAGGAAAATTTTCATTGCAGGATTCACATAAATATTCACTGTCAAAAAAAGCCTTGGGGCGTGAAAAAGTCAGTTTTTATGTAAAAATAAGCATTAATATTTCAGAACAGAATACATCAACATATCATTGCTAACTGAAATCTAATTATTTTTCAGCGTTAAACTAGTTCTTACTTCCAAACCTGATAAGTTCATCATCTGTGTGATTGAAAAATGCAATATCTACATAATCAAAGCTTGCAAGGTCAAAAACTCACACCATTATACCAGGCTGGACAATTGTCATGCAGTTTTCTGCTATGGCCTGGATCTGCAAATTCAAAATTAGTTGGTTACATACATGCTACACTCCAGTTTCTAAACTTGACACCTACGTTCTACAGTTAGAATACTTGTAATTAACGGCCCCCAATTTTAAATATTGTTGGTTTATATTTCAAAAACTACAGTATGAATCCCAAGTTCTTGAACAGTGCCTTCATGCAGGTAGGCCTACATATTCTCTTCAGGTGGATCAATCGTGCACAAAAATTGATTGGTTGGAAATGATTCCACCAGTACTGCGTTGATGATATAAAAATTCTTTCATCCAAATACCACATTTCACTTGCGTCTTCCAGTGGAAAGTATAGCCTATAGGATTGGCAGTCTCGTGAACCAGTTGCAAGTTACCCCTTAGTTGCAGTGTTACAATTAACATTTGTCCACATATTGATTTATCGTGTTAGACTTTCAGGTGAGCAGGGGGATTTGTCAAAATGAAGTGTTATGTTGTGTTCAAACTACTCTCTCCTGTACTATAGGGGCGAATTCCGTGATTCGTTACGTTACACTTTATGACAAACTTATGCTCAACATTTGGCTCTTTACATGAAAATGCTTTCATATAAATTTGTCTGTTTTGGTACTTCAATTCTCTAGACTGGCACCCTACTTCACAACATCAAGCAAACTCATGAAGACATGTTTCAGTGGGTATTAACAAGAACTTTTAATCATGGTTCAGTTACGTAACAAAAAGAGGAATCATGGAAAAAAATGACAAGTCTTTGTCCTCAAAGTTCCTCAACCTGTTTTTCAACTGACACAAATTGTGCGTATTCATGCTATTTCTGACATCTCTGCTAAGTCATTTGATATAAAAAACTTAATGATAAAAAATCTTTTCATTTTTAACTACAACAGCAAAAAACATGGTTAGTTACGTTACGGTTAGTTACGTTACATTTTGTCTCCATCCACACAAATTCTCGTTTATTCATGTCTTTTTCAGATTTAGTTGCATATGTGGGGCTTTACTTACTTTCAACACAATGAGAAGAGGCTATTGGCATGTGGAAAAAACTGCAAATAAATGATAGTTTTTCATAAAACTGGATTTAGTCACACTAGTCCACATGTGGTATTTCATGTATGGTTCTGATTCTCCTAGAGGGTGCTGTTGAAGATGTAAATTTTAGAGTGGAAATGATGTCCCCCATTGTTCTTTCATGATTCATACCCATTCAAAACCATTAAAATTTAATATTATTCCAGATAGAGCAATGAATTTATATAATTTGTGATTTGTCCAGTATTTCACGGAATTGCCCATAGGGACATTTTCAGAACACCATCTGTTCACTGAAGGTTTGAAAACAATGGATATTAACCCGTTTGCTACGGGAACTGGATGTATCATGTACATGTATTAACTCTATGGGAATGTTAGAATCTCAGAAGCAACAGGTAAAAAATTATGTTGTTGTGCAGATATTCAATTTTCTCTTTAAAGTTTATTACCTACCAAACCACCTGCTGAAAGGTCTCTGCTCCTACTAGTAATATCATATCTCTGACCTCCACATTCTCAAAACAAACTTAATCAAGAAGGCAAAGTACATTTTCTCCCATTCTGTCGGTGAACTTTGGCACCGAATGTTGCCCGATTGGAAAAACCGCTTTGTCACACTTTTATGACCTTAAGTTTACAATTTCATATCACATGTTAAACATGTTGTCACCCCATGAACTCTAGGAACATACGCTCCACAACCACAGCAAACGCTTTTAGTCAATTGTAGCATTTCGTTGTGAGCAGACTAATAAAACGTTACTAACCTGGGATTGAACTCTGGGTGCAGACAAAATATGATGGTATCTAGTTGTCTGTACTAACAGCCACATTCTATGGAACGTGATTCCCTCCATTAGCGATGAGTGTGAGTATTTATCTACCCACTAGACAATGTTTTGTTGTTGTTTTTGTTTTGTTTTGCCCAATAGTGGCCAGTATTGACCAGAATTTGACATGAAAAAAAAAAAACTTACCAGTGTGCTTTTATTTCATTTTTTATGGTTTATATTCCCTGTTTCAATAATTTCAAGGCATCAATTTTTATGCCTGCTAAATTATTGTAGCACGGATTATAGTCCCGTATCATGCAGGGCATCATCAAGTAATTTATGGACCGATCACTTGTTATGTTAAAGTGATAGGCTAACATTGTGGAGCTTCAATTTAAAAAAATTGTCAAACTTTGATATCTGAGCTACATAGTAGTGTTCAAATGGACAAATAAACACCCTAGAATACAAAAGTTTGGAAAGTTACACTGCCAATGGCAAGTTATACATGAATAAACAATAAAACTCGGGGCGAGTTTTATTAACCTAGGTGTACACATAGTAAGTCTATGGGAGGAAATGGGCAAGTGAATCTGGTCAACTTACGATTTTCACTTTTTTTAAAGCACTAAATAATCATTTTGAAATACAATTTCTTCAGGGCTTCATTTTTAGACCTCATCAAAGACACTAGTAGCATGGGGAATCATGCGGCTCAGATTTTTTTAACTGTGGTAAATGTTAGCCAATACCTTTAATGCTTATTGCTTAATATAATACGGTTTCAAATGGGTTGGGATAATTAGGATATTGAATGGCTTTGAAATTAAAAGTGAGAGAAAACTTAAAGGACTGTTCCATTTCCCTCTTTTTGAGGAGGTATGTTTGATGATTGTTTTTGCTTCTGCAGGAAAGTCATGAAGGAAATAAAAAATGTCCAACCCTTTAGATTTAGAAAAATGTACAAGAAATGCTGTTGATGGTGATAAATATTGTATTTTCATAAATAATTTCAAGAACTGTACAAGGAATAAGATGCTTTGTTACATGCCATCATAACACAAAAAAGGTGCATTAATCTCAATGTATTAGACATTATTTTTACAGTCATACACCTTTTACTAAAAACAAACTGTATTGACAGCCCTATTATTATTTGCATCTGCTATTGCGGTAAGTATACACATGTAGCTGAGACTATTTTTTTGTGAACTTCAAAGTATCGATTGACATGCGTGAGACAGAATGTCAAAATGTTGCCCTACTCTGGTGGTAACACGTATTACATACACGGAGGAGGTGATCATGAAATGCCAGGCAATAGCGATATTCATTGATTGGTCGTTGAAAGGCGAACGGGAGGTTGACGTATGCGGCTGGACCGCTCACCAGACACGGAGGTGTCGAGGTGTGCATACCGGTTGGACATCCCGAACGAACGTTGGTTAATTGTTGTTATCATCCTGGCTGTCACGATGTTGATGTTCGACGTTTGGGATGTGGGGGGGGGGGGGGCATGATGGTGATGAGGAGAGAAGGGATGGGAGATGGGAGAAGTGATAGACAATATGCAAATTGGCAACTCTGTCTAGACAGGCATTTAAAAACCTGGCTAAGGTGAAATACCAGCTTTGCGTCATTTTGTGCAGTTGAAGCACCCACGGATGTATACAAGTGTAACAGATCATATTGTCGCAAGAGAACTTTTGTTTGAATAATTATACGTTACAGTATTGAGCAGGGATGAATACAGAATAACATGGGAGGAATAGAGTTGCCAATTTAATGGTGTATACAGCACAACAATCACTGTTTATATGACAAAGAAATGAAAGCTACAATATAGTTTTTATCGATCAGACAAATTTTTCATCAAACTATCACAAGTATGGTATTGTAACAGCAGACATCAGAAAACAACAAGAAAACTTCTGAAAATTGTTTAAAATGACAAAGTGTGATATTGTGATTTTAAGATAAACGGCAAGGAGATATCACCATGTTCATTTTCTGTGGCAAAAATGGTCCCGGGGGGGGGGGGGGAACCGTATTATTTTGTATAATAAAAAAAAAAAATGGAAGCATTTCAGAGCATGCATCAGTTAGATGATAAAGATGAATGAAAAAAAATTGGACAAAATTTAATTTTCAACGTTTACCAAAGCTATACACACTGCCTTTAAGACTTAGATGATATAACCACAAGGTTTTGACTTGCTGTGTAAAGTGCCACTGATTAGAACCTACACATAAACTGGGTGTTTGGTCAGTTTTGACAGAATTGGCTCTCCACACTTGCACATATTTGTCTTGAGCAACTTTTGGAGTGCAACACTTCTTTTACAGCAACTTTGTCTTTTAGATGCATGTTGGAGGAAGGTGTTGTGTTCAAAAGTTGTGCATAAAAGTGTACACGTTCTTGTAGTATTGTAAAGATTACTGAAGTAAGAATGAAGTTTGTGTTCAATTTGGAAACAATAGATATCCAGTGATGCCACAAATACATAGAAAATGTGAATGTCTTTCACATTTCACATAAAAATCTGACATGAAATCTCAATTCAAGCCTGCCAGTACCAGCTTTATGTGTGATTGAGTAAGGGCTGTCCCCTGAAGTGAAAGAAGAAATTATGTTACTAATTACTGTCATACTTTTTACATTATTGGCACTTATAATCTGTATAGTTTCAAACAAGCCTATAAGAAAACCCTGATGCTGCAAAGTTGATGGGATGTACTATTACAAAGCAAAGTTTATTTTCCTGAATTCTTTAATTGTTGATTTGATTTCACTTTTCTTGTTTTGCCGTAATTTCTCTAAAATGTACGCATGTTTTATGTCATTTTGTTTTGCAAAGCAAGGCCTGATGTAACTTTGCCTGATTTCTTTTATTGTTGATTTGACTTTTTTCGTCTTATCTTCTCATAATTTCTCACAAAACGTGTGTATGTAGATGCTTTTTTTATTAAAATCATTGTGTAATTATGTCACTGGCGTCGCCGCAGGGAATGGTCCTTTGATGGTGGGGGTGGAACAAATCCTCACCCCCACTAGCGATAGATAGCCCTCCGTGGCGACGCCAGTGAATCATGTCATTAATATGTGCAATTGTAATGTTACATATTTCCGATAATTTCAGTACTGTTTTAAATTGTTTTTATTAATGTTTCAACGTTTATTTTTCGTTATACTGTGTATTATCAGCAATTAATCTAACGGGTACATTTATCATTTATAATTGCATTTCATGTTTATTGTGTTTTATGTGTAAGTTTATGTCCGATTAATTTATATCTTTCCCATGTTCTTAAAGGTGCCCTTGCACACAAAGCTTTGCTTTTTAAAGGTGTCACCTGTTACTTTACATTGTTTTGTTATTATATATGGATTTGTATTGGAAAATAAATGTGAATTGAATTGAATTGAATTGAATTGAATTGAATTGAATAAGAGGGATTTTGTGGCACAAAATTGAACCAGCAACTTATAAGAGTGAAAGATAAGACTGAGCACTTGTAGAACATCATCATTGTAATGTCAACTGTTTTCAAACCTGTGAACAGATCGTATTCTGAAAATGTCACTATCGTATTTGAAGGGAGAGAGTAGTTGAAAAAACATACTTCCTTTTTGACAAATCCTGTACATAAATCCCCACTGCAGACAAAGTACTAACACAGAAATCAATATGTGGGACAATGTTAAAGTGATAGGCTAACATTGTGGAGCTTCAATTAAAAAAAATTGTCAAATTTTGATATCTGAACTACATAGTATATGGACAAATAAACACCCTAGAATAAAAAAAGTTTGGAAAGTTACACTGCCAGTGGCAAGTTATGCATGAAAAAACAATTAAAACTCGGGGCGAGTTTAAATAGCGTAGGTGTACACACAGTAAGTCTATGGGAGTAAATGGGCAGGTGAATCCGATCAACTTACGATTTTCACTGTTTTAAAGCACTAAATAATCATTTTGAAATAAAAAATTTTCAGGGCGTCATTTTTAGACCTTATCAAAGACACTGGTAGCATGGGGAATCATGTAGCTCAGATTTTATTAACTGTGGTAAATGTTAGCCAATACCTTTAATTGTGACATTGCAACTGAGGGTACTTAGATCATAGATGGGAACTTCACCTGTTCATACTGCCAATCCTACAACTATTTATTACATATAAAGTGAATTAGTCCCATGTTATAATGCAAATACAATATACTTTCACCTGGAAACCGATGAAATGTAGAATTTTCATGAAAGATTTTCCATCATCAACCAGTAGTAGCTTCTCTTTAAAACACACTGCAAGTATCATTCAACAAGTGCTGTAATTCAGCATTTTGTCCAGACAGATAAGGGTATTAAAGTTAACACAAAGATTACTAGAAACACAGCACACATATCATTCAACGAATGCTTGTAATTCATTGTTGTTTAGACAGAAAGATAAGGGTATTAGCTAGTTGGTGTGCTTATGGCGCTGGTGTCTGTCTATTATGCTACTATCCATGTACAATTTTAATGGAATACTGATTGTGAATACAATATGCAGAAAATGTTATTGTTATGAACTTCTTATCGTAAACATAAAATCCAAATTTAATTTCAATATAGCACACATTCTCTTTAGACCACAGCCTTAGGTACATATTTTTGCAGCATGATGTACAATATTTTTATGTACAGAATAATGTAGTTAGTTAGCAGTGTGACCATGTTCCCCCAATCTGTCCAAGTTAAAATTGTTAAAAGTGACAAATTATGATATTTCAATTATAGGAGATCATCTAGCGGTACATGAATGTACATTTTTGGATTTCCCCTCCCCCAAACACTTTACATTTTATTTCTCAAATAAATGGGAGAGTTTCAGAATGAGCAATTTTCAGGGCATGGATAGAACATGTAGGTGTATATCTAAAACATAATTGCAAAGAATTCCATTTTTTACCATTTACCAAACCTAAACCTTGGCATTACATATTAGTTTTTGAGGTGAAAAGGGTTAAAGTAAATCCTGTTTTTAAAATAAACTGCATTATCTCCTGGACGTGTTTTTGACAGCTACATTTCGATGATAATAAAATTATGATTTTTCTTCTGATATGACACCGTCTAACAACTAATCAATTATGTGTGAGTGAAATGTGATGTGAAAGACAAGAAGTGCATTAGATCCAGAGAGAAAATAAATGAAAATTTGGGGCTGAAAAAAATGTGAGAACTTAAAAAGATGGGATGCTGCCTGGACCCTGGATGCCTGTAGAATTTACAGTCTTGACCAGTGATAAGCTACATTTGATCAGACAATTTTTTTTGTCAATCTTTCACAAAGTATTCTCTTGTCACCCCAGACATCAGAAAATAACATCAAACCTACTGAAAATTGTTAAAAGTGACAAATTATGATATTTCAATTATAGGAGATCATTTACAGTCTTGACCAGTGATAAGCTACATTCGATCATACCTTTTAGTTATTCAGCTTCTGATCTACCTGTCTTTTACAGATAGTATAGGCCTATATTTTTGTGTTATTTTTAGCTCCAGTTACTGAGGTATCATGCAATCAGTGAGGATATATGTTGGCAATAAAAATATTATCTCATGCTCATATATGAAAGGGAAACACACATACATTATGTAGGCCTATTTATCAAGTGCATTATGGTGGTGGGGAATATGCAAGCAAGTTTTCTGTGTCATCATCATCATGTCATGTCATGTAAGTCAGCAAATTACATGCATTATGTACAACTCTAGATCTGGGAAGAGCTTTGATGCAAATTTGATAATGGTTGTTATGATCCTTTTCAAGATGGATATTAGATCAGAGGAGGGACGATGGAATAGGAGGCTACTGAATGCTGTACAGGGTGGAAAGAGAGAGATGTGACTGAATGAGTCGTGATGCGAGACATTACCGAGTTCCATTTTGTGTGTATTATGTCTGCAGCACAAATGCCAAGGCAGGCCATTGAGGTTGGCACAGCTCACAGAGTCGTAGACAGAAGTGCAGCGTTTACTAGTAACTTACTAGTAAGGTGGTGTGGCTGTCCAGTCATGACAAATATAGATGTACACACAGACAGATACAGACATACAGGCACACAAACAGACACAGAGACACACACATATACTCAAGGCACACACACACACATGCATGTACACACGGATGGATGAATACAGTTATTAACAGATTGATTAGGCCTACACATTGCCACATACAATTTCTGGCATGCACAAACATATATGTAAAGATACATTGACACAAACATAGGAGTACAGCCAGACACAGACATTTTTAGACATATACATATACACACTTACAAACGTACACATATACCTAATACACATACATGTAAAATGCAGTAACATACATGTACAAAAACATCCAGACATCCAGATAGGCCTATAAACACTTACAGACAGACAAAATTTCAGGGAAAACACAAACACATAATAACATTGGTGTAGTTTCACTTTTTGGGGGTCATAACAAAAACGACCAGCTGTGCTTCAGATCTCGATGACCGATCTGCCATGGTGCAGCGTGCCTTGGTTCACGAGGTGCTCCTGTACGCATTTTAATAAAATGTGCGTGCGGGCACGAGACGACGACGACGGTGGAATATGTCTGTGGCAGTCAGCTGACTTAACTCCTGGTTGGCCTAGTGACTTGTAATCAGTAGGCTAGACAGATTTGTTCGGGACTGTCTGAGGTGCGGTAGGCCTTTCATTCACCGTGCATTATTCCGGGCAGACAGACGTTCAAGTTACGCATGATGCCGATTTTGTCCATCTCGTGACCTAGTACCAAAGCTCACAATTGTGCTTTTAATCTGCAAATATGTTCGTACAGAAGGGCAATTCCAATTTGCAAAATGTCTGGATAAAAATGCCAAATTTCTGTGGTTAATAATGTGGGTTGAAGTTTGGATATCAGGAAAATTACATAGATTTTAATACCATATGTACTATTTTCTTTGGTTTTGTTGGATAATTTTGTATGATCAATTTATGGTGGATGATTTACATTATTGTCATTGCTGTAATTGATGTTTTATGCAGAGAGAATAAATATTCAAATTCCAATAATCTATCAAGAATATTTTAGTTGCTAATTTGCTATGATACAAAAATACTGTAAGTGTATATGGAGAAAATAAGAAAATAGTGACATTTTATATATAAAACAAATGGCAGGCTGCTTGCATAAAACAACACATACTGTAGTTGCACATTTCTAATTATAAGAATTTTGAAACAGTAATAACTGTATAAATTTTATTAGATTTTTCTCAAACTTTTAACGATCTGTTACAATATTTTTTTCTCTCTGTTCATAACAACTTTTTTCCTTTACATTTTAGCACATACATTATAAAGCAGTGTGTAGAGAGTCCTCATTTTCAATGTTTGGCAGAATTGTCAACAAGCAACAAGGTCACATAACAAATGGAAATGAATTATATGTGGATATATTTTAAATAAAAAAACTGAAATGAATGAACATGTGTCCATGTGAGCATATCACATTTCACACGATCAGCTCTTGAAAATGTGTTTTTTTTTTTGTCACAGATTATAAGCATGAAGCGTGTCTAATTCTTGTGAGTGTATGAATAGAAAATATGATGAAAATTGCTTTTTTTTTTGTCATTTGCAGTCTGGATTTTTTACCAGTATTTTATCCTGTTTGTATGTGTCTCTTGATGTACATGAACAAAGCAGGGTTGCCAGGTTTTTCGATTCTCAAACGGCCAAATTAGGCCAAATTACCGGCCAAATTCAGTGAAAAAAGGCCAAATTCGGAATTAATGCATTTTACGGGCACCATAGCCTAGACTTGGTTAGAAATATACGTTGGAGATAATCCAAAGTGCCCGCCAACGGCTTTTTGGCCGTATTTGCCTTCTTTCAGACTGACCTAATAAAAAAAATACATTATAAAAACCTATTTCCCGGAATTTCAGTCAAAGTATGTGCCACAAGATCGAAAGTAGGCGGTGTGCATGTATTTCACAAAAGTGAAAAATGGGCTCCCGTAAACCAGGCACTCATTTCGGCTTGCAGGCAGAGGTTTCAAAGTGTTAGCAATTGATTA
>JZLH01S0081009.1:0-22033 GCA_001188425.1 Eucidaris tribuloides | reverse complement strand
TATGCTCCTCACGTACTACCTCTGATGCATGGAAGAGGTGGATCCATGGTTGCCAAAAAAACTGCAAAATTATAGTGAGACTCACTGAGAATCAAAACCCAAAGTTAAAATGAAAAAAAAAAAAAAATAAAAAAAAAAAAAAAAAAATAATAAAAAAAAAAAAAAAAAAACAAAAGAAAAAAAAAAAAACAAAAAAAAAAAAAAAAAAAAAAAAAATAAAAAAAAACAAAAAACTGAAATTTAATAGACTCCAAAAAAAAAAAAAAAACAAAACAATTCACTTTAAAAATGGGGTAAATTAAAGGCAGTGGATCTCATTTGCAAACATCCCGCAGACCTGGAAAAGCCTTAGACTATTGATGAAGGGCATGTCTGTGAAATCTGGGGTCAGTAATTACCTAGAATTTGACAAATGCGAAAGAAAAACAATAGCCGTTTAGTGTGTACATTCTATGGTAGGAATTTTTCTCTCGCGAAAAAAATCAAATCAGAGTGTCAGCGTCACTATAATTCCACTAAAATGAGTTTCTAGCTCATATATTTTGCTTAAAGTTCCCAGATGGCATTTTCTTCTAAATGCCATTGTATTTACACAATGGAAATTTTAGGCATGCAAAAAGAATGCCCTGCTTTAAGTTATTTTTGAATGTGTAGTTGTAAAGCTTTGTTTTGATGCAAAGCCTTTCTTCATGTACTGCCCAAATAATCAATAAAAAAATACTATTGCTAGTCTCAAATATATGTACAGTAATGACAATTTCATTCAAACTTGTGTGTACAATGACTACAACATGGCCATGGAGCTTAACATTATATCACATGCAAAACAAAACTGTAAAATGTTATTCAATATTTATGAACATCACAAATTGTCTGTCATGTACAAATTACATGTACATACAGAGCCACATAAACAGGATAAAATACTGGTAAAAATCCAGACTGCAAATGACAAAAAAAAAGCAATTTTCATCTATTTTCATTCATACATCACAAGAATTAGACACGCTTCATGCTTATAATCTGTGACAAAAAAAACACACATTTTCAAGAGCTGATTCGTGTGAAATGTGATATGCTCACATGGACACATGTTCATTCATTCAGTTTTTTTATTTAAAAATATCCACATATAATTCATTTCCATTTGTTATGTGACCTTGTGTTTGTTGACAATTCTGCCAAACATTGAAAATGAGGATCTCTACACACTGCTTTATAATGTATGTGCTAAAATGTAAAGGAAAAAAGTTGTTATGAACAGAGAGAAAAAATATTGTAACAGATCGTTAAAAGTTTGAGAAAAATCTAATAAAATTTATACAGTTATTACTGTTTCAAAATTCTTATATTAGAAAATGTGCAACTACAGTATGTGTTGTTTTATGCAAGCAGCCTGCATTTGTTTTATATATAAAAATGTCACTATTTTCTTATTTTCTCCATATACACTTACAGTATTTTTGTATCATAGCAAATTAGCAACTAAAATATTCTTGATAATATTGGAATTTGAATATTATTCTCTCTGCATAAAACATCATTACAGCAATGACAATAATGTAAATCATCCACCATAAATTGATCATACAAAATTATCCAACAAAACCAAAGAAAATAGTACATATGGTATTAAAATCTATGTAATTTTCCTGATATCCAAACTTCAACCCACATTATTAACCACAGAATTTTGGCATTTTTATCCAGACATTTGCAAATTGAATTGCCCTTCTGTACGAACATATTTGCAGATTAAAGCACAATTGTGAGCTTTGGTACTAGTCACGAGATGGACAAAATCGGCATCATGCGTAACTTGAACGTCTGTCTGCCCGAATAATGCACGGTGATGAAAGGCTACCGCACCTCAGACAGTCCCGAACAAATCTGTCTAGCCTACTGATTACAAGTCACTAGGCCAACCAGGAGTTAAGTCAGCTGACTGCCACAGACATATTCCACCGTCGGCTCGTCTCGTGCCCGCAGCGACACATTTATTAAAATGCGTACAGGAGCCACCTCGTGAACCAAGGCACGCTGCACCATGGCAGATCGGTCATCGAATCTGAAGCACAGCTGGTCGTTTTTGTTATGACCCCAAAAAGTGAAACTACACCAATGTTATTATGTGTTTGTGTTTTCCCTGAAATTTTGTCTGTCGTAAGTGTTTATAGGCCTATCTGATGTCTCGGATGTTTTTGTACATGTATTTACTGCATTTTAATGTATGGTGTATTAGGTATATGTGTACGTTTGTAAGTGTGTATATGTAGTGTCTAAAAATGTCTGTGTCTGGCTGTACTCCTATGTTTGTGTCAATGTATCTTTACATATATGTTTGTGCATGCCAGAAATTGTATGTGGCAATGTGTAGGCCTAATCAATCTGTTAATAACTGTATTCATCCATGCCGTGTGTCATGCATGTGTGTGTGTGTGCATTGAGTATATGTGTGTGTCTCTGTGTCTGTTTTGTGTGCCTGTATGTCTGTATCTGTCTGTTGTGTACATCTATATTTGTCATGACTGGCAAGCACACACCACCTTACTAGTAAGTTACTAGTAAACGTCTGACTTCTGTCTACGACTCTGTGAGCTGTGCCAACCTCAATGGCCTGCCTTGGCATTTGTGCTGCAGACATAATACACACAAAATGGAACTCGGTAATGTCTCGCATCACGACTCATTCAGTCACATCTCTCTCTTTCCACCCTGTACAGCATTCAGTAGCCTCCTATTCCATCGTCCTCCTCTGATCTAATATCCATTTGAAAAGGATCATAACAACCATTATCAAATTTGCATCAAAGCTCTCCCAGATCTAGAGTTGTCATAATGCATGTAATTTGCTGACTTACATGACATGACATGATGATGATGACACAGAAAACTTGCTTGCATATTCCACCACCATAATGCACTTGATAAATAGGCCACATAAGTATGTGTGTTTCCCTTTCATATATGAGCATGAGATAATATTTTTTTGCCAACATATATCCTCACTGATTGCATGATACCTCAGTAACTGGAGCTAAAAATAACACAAAAATATAGGCCTATACTATCTGTAAAAGACAGGAGTATCAGAAGCTGAATAACTAAAAGGTATATCGAATGTAGCTTATCACTGGTCAAGACTGTAAATGATCTCCTATAATTGAAATATCAATTTGTCACTTTTAACAATTTTCAGTAGGTTTGGTTATTTTCTGATGTCTGGGTGCAAGAGAATACTTTGTGAAAGATATGACCAAAAAAATTGTCTGATCAAATGTAGCTCTATCACTGGTCAAGACTGTAAATTCTACAGGCATCACGGGTCCAGGCAGCATCCCATCTTTTTAAGTTCTCACATTTTTTTCAGCCCAAATTTTCATTATTTTCTCTCTGGATCTAATGCCCTCTTGTCTTTCACATCAATTTCACTCACACTAATTGATTATAGTTGTTAGACGGTGTCATATCAGAAGAAAAATCATAATTTATTCTTCATCGAAATGTAGCTGTCAAAACACGTCCAGGAGATAATGCAGTTTATTTTAAAAAAACAGGATTTACTTTAACCCTTTTCACCTCAAAAACTAATACGTAATGCCAAGGTATAGGTTTGGTAAATGGCTAAAAAAATGGAGTTCTTTTGCAATTATGTTTTGTAGATATACACCTAACATGTTCTATCCATGCGCTGAAATTGCTCATTCTTGAAAACATCTCCCATTATGTGGAAATAAAATGTAAAGTGTCTTGGGGAGCGGAAATCCAAAAATTTCATTATAGGTTTGTACATTCACTGTACCGCTAGGGATATCTCCTATAATTGAAATATATAATTTGTCACTTTTATAACAATTTTAACTTGACAGGATTGGGGGAACATGTCACACTCGCTAACTAAACTACATTATTCCTTACATAAATAAATATTGTACATCATGCGCCAAAAATATGTACCTTAAGGCTGGTCGGTTAAAAGTAGAATGATGTGCTATATTGAAATTAAATTGGATTCTATGTTCACGATAGAATGTTCAAAGCAATAATTTTCTTGCATTATTGTAATTCACAATCAGATATTTCCATTAAAATGTACATGGATGTAGCATAATAGACATGGACACCAGCGCCAAAGCACGACAACTAGCTAATTACCCTTATCTTATTCTGTCTAAACAACAATGAATTACAAGCGCATTCGTGAATGAGTATTGGTGCTGTTTCTAGTAATTCTTTGTCGTTAACTTTAATAACCTTTATCGTCTTGGACAAAAGTCTGAATTACAGCACTTTGTTGAATGATACTATGCAGTGTGTTTTAAAGAGAAGCTACTACTGGTTGATGAGTGGAAAATCTTTCATGAAACATTCTACATGTTCATCGGTTTCCAGGTGAAAGTATATTGTATTTGCAGTTATAAATGAGATCTAATATCACTTTTATATGTAATAATATTGTAGGACATTGGCAGTATGAACAGGTGAAGCATTCCGCATCTATGATCTAAGTACCCTCAGTTGCTAATGTCACAATAAAGTATTGGCTAACAGTTTACCACACGTAAATAAATCTGAGCTACATGCTTCCCCATGTACCAGTAGTCTTTGGATTAAGGTCTAAACATGACGCCCTGAAATTTTTATTCTCAAAATGATTATTTATGCTATTTAAAACAAGTGGAAAATCGATAAGTTGATCGGATTCCACCTGCCCAATTTACTACATAGACTTACTGTGTGCTACACCTACGCTATTTTAAACTCGCCCCGAGTTTTAATGTTGTTTTCATGATAACTTGCACTGCAGAGTAAAGTATTCCAAACATTTTTTTATTCTAGGGATTGTTTATTTGTCCATAACTATGATAGTTCAGATATCAATAAATTGACAAATTTTTTTTAATTGAAGCTCCCAAGTTAGCCTATCACTTTAACATTGTCCACATATTGATTCAGATTATAGTCTTTGTCCATGCATGGGATTATAGTACAGGTTTGTCAAAAAGAGAATGTTTATTTTCAACTTACTCTCTCCGTTCAAATACGAAATTGTGACATATTCAGAATACGATCTGTATCACAGGTTGAAAACAGTATAGATTACAATGATGATGTCTACAAGCTGCTCAGTCTTATCTATTCACTCTTATAAGTGCATGGTTCAATTTTGTCCACAAATCACCTTATTCAAATTCAATTTGAATTCAATTCAAGTTCAATTCAATTCACATTTATTCATCTCCAATTATCCAATATAAGTAACAACATTGTAAAACGAACCTTAAAAGCACAACATTTGTGTGCAAGGGCACCTTTAAGAACATGGAATATGATATAAATTAATGGATAAACTTACACAAACACATAAGACATGAATGCAATTTAAAAGGATAAATGTACCCTTAGATTAATTGCCTTATACAACGTATAACGAAAAATAAACGTGAACACCCATTTAATAAAACAATTTACAAACAGTACTGAAATTACGGAAATATGACTACATTACATTATGAGTACATGATTCAACGGCTGCACGGAGCTATCCTATGTGTGGGGTGAGGATTTGTTCCACCCCGCACCATCAGAAGGACCTACCTTCCCTGCGCGACGCCGTGACTAATACACCAATGATATTAATAAAAAAGGCACTACATACACAACTTTTGATAGAAATATATTGAGAAGTAAGACGAAAAAGTCAAATCAAGCAATAAAAAAATCAAGGCCAAAGTTACATCAGGCCTTGCTTTGCAAAAACAGATAATGACATAAAACATGCGTACATTTTAAGAAATTACGGCCAAACACAAGAAAGTGAAATCAACATCAACAATTAAGAATTATTCTCGTTTCATGCATAGAGGTGTGAGTACTGAGGTCATGCTGTTTGTCACAAACAAGTTGATAATTCCATTCTAAATGTTTTGATTGTATTTGAGATAGAACTACCACCTGCAAGTCAAACAGAATTTATATAGCTGAAGTAAATTCATTGTGCAGAAGTAGTACCAGCTTACTGTCGTACCTAAATTTTATGCAAATTTTATGCATACCTGTTGTGATAACCTTCATTAGTATGCCTGATATTTGATCCAATAGACCTGTTTACTAATATATTTAAATCTTGTGCATACTTCTTAAATAAAAGTTGTTCTTGACTTCCTGAAGCTTGCCAGAGGCTTGCCAGACACACCAACAATTAATGTATGTGGACTGGATTCCAATTATTGTAGTTCATTCATAATAAAGCAGGTCATTGAGACACCTCATTACAAGATTCCTAGAAAAGAAACATCCATAAATTTGAATCACTCAGTAAATAGATTTATACAGCTGTAAGTATGTATATGCAGACAGGATTCTATGTGTTTGAAATCCATCCATTCATAGAAACAGGTGACGAGATTAGCTCATTGTTAGATGTGGAACAACAAAGACAGAGTCCTCCTCAGAGAGGAAACTATAAATTTGAATAAACATTGGAATATTCACAGGTTTACACAATCGCAAGTACATAAATGCAGGTATGATCTGCAGGATTCTATGTGTTTGAAATCCATTCATTCATAGGAACAGGTGATAAGAATAGCTCATTGCTACATTTGGAAATCAAAGACAGAGGTATCCTCAGAGAGGAAACATATAAATTTTAATAAACGTTGGAATATTCACTCAGTAAACAGGTCTACACAATCACAAGTACATAAATGCAGGTATGAGCCGCAGGATTCTATGTGTTTGAAATTCATCCTTTCATAGGAACATGTGCAAAAAAGGTCATTGCTACATATGTAGCATCAAAGACGGAGGTATCTTCAGTAGAGGAAACATAAATTTGTATTTTAAATATAACTCTGAACGACATTATGATCATCTCCATGAGCTGAATACATCTGTGAACTGTACTGTGATTATCTCGATATCTGTGAACCACAGACCTACATGTATGATCATCACGATATGAACAAACTTGGATAAACACTAAGTTTTTATCTCTTTGTTTTCTCTGGTATTTTTCCACAACAGAACCTCAATCTTGTATAGCATGCTCGCTCGTCAAGGAACTCAACAAGTCAATGAACACGTCTTTTCCGTCGTTAGCCCCAAACAATTCGGGACACATTCACTCAAATGAGCCCACTGGTAAGTAAAATGAGAGATAGAGAGAGAGTGAGAGCCCTATAAGATAACACGATGTTTCTGTTACCCCGAGTCTGGTGCGATAGCCGAATCGACCTACATACATGACCCCGCTCCACAGATAGGACGGCGGATGGGTATCTTGACTTTCACACAAGAAGAAGATTTTGGGTTGATGCGGGGTTGATGCGGCGGGGTTGGTTGAGTCGTGATGATTTGATGGAAAGGGGGCTGGGGTTGAAGAGAGGGGTGGGTGGGGGGAGATCTTCACATTGGACTCATTTACCCATAGGTCTTTTAACCCAACCTCCTTTTTACGCCTGTTACGTGCTGTGTTGGCAAGCATTTGATCGGGGTTGATGGACGATAAATTATCAGCTCGCCAATGATATTGTGCTGGGAATGAAGTTGGGAGGAATGTACGTCTACCCCGGTTTCGAATCCGACCTAATTTTTTTTCCAGTGATCACGTGTGTGTAGGTACCATCGTTCTTTTCATAATCCCACACCTTATTAAAGGTGTATTCAGAATTTTGAATGCGCGTAGGAAAACTGTTGGAATGTGTGAATGCCAGAAACACCGATCTAATCAAAATGGAGAGAAGTACTGGGAAGAAAAGCCCATCTACCATTACAAGTAATATGAAAATCTCCTATGCACTCTCATGTTTCTGAAAACCTGATTATTGTAACATTTTTGACATATATTTTCATGCAGTTATTTTCCCCAGATAGTCATTTCAGTAATGTTTGATTGGAATTTGAATCATTGTATTTATGGTATTCTTCTCAAGTACTGAACTTGAGGTGTGCTCCAAACAAAGTGGTTGTTTCCTTGGATGCATGATTTATGTTAGTAAGTCTGAACATAAATTTGGGGCATGATGCTCATAAATAGGCCAGTTCACACTCACAGTGAGGGTCCCAAGTAGCCCTGTGATACCATAGAACAGGGGTTCTCAAAAAGCGGCGTGCGCGCCACGTTTGGCACATCGGGCCTTCAGAAGTGGCGCATGAAAGCCGTCGTGATAAAAATTAAAAATTATGTATTTTGTTTGAATTTGTATTTCGGTATTTTTCATTAATTATTAGAGCCATTCTGGGCCACTTAAAATGCCTCACATCTAAGAGCTTCGGGGGGCTCCACCCCCTCAACCCTCGCCAGGGGCCCTTGAGCGGGCCCCTGGACCCCACACTGCCTGGCTTCGCTCGCAGTGATGTCAAGTGTTACTTTTTTGCAGTATTTAGTACATTTGCAAAACTTGTGATTTTGAGCAAAAATATTTTTTTTTATGGGATCACTTTCTGCACACTTCTGTGGAAAAGAGATAAAATACCTTTTTTTTTCAAGCAGAAAATATATTTATATATTTTAGACTGAAAATACTTTTCTTATTCGTAAGACGTTGGCATCTCTGCACTCGCTTCGCGTGTCACATAATGGCACATTATACATTCTTGATAAGAAATTTGGTGCTTCAACAAAAATAATTGCGAACCCCTGTCATAGAACTTTGAAGAGTGGGACAGGTTGTTAGAAGGTAATTCAAGAGCTCCCATTCTTGTTAGAGATGGAGGGTTGTGTGAATGGCTTTGTATTTTTTTGCAGAATGAATACTTGCACCTATACATTCCAAAAGTACATGTGGAGTGCACACAGAATAGCATAAATGACATATCTAGACTAATGTTTATCAAATCTCCACTTTGAACAACTTGGTCCTTATAACCTGTATCTGCACATGCACAAATCGACCGTTTTACTATCATATTCAAATTTTATGCATATCTTTCGGACAAAGATTGCTCTTGATAACCTGATAGCTTGATGGACGCATTTTAATTACTGAAAATGTGTTAATGATAGAAACAGAAAGAAATAGCACATTGCTAGGCTGCAGAAGAAAAATATTCATACATTTGAATACATTACCAAATTGTTTGTTTCATCGTCTTCATTTTTGAAAGTTGAAAAAGTCATGAATAAAGTGGGTCAGGTACTCAGAAATCCATCTGTCATGGCGAGTTAAAGATAAACACCTGTGATATAGTAATCCATAGTTGGTATCAGAACTATCACAAATTCCTGGCATGAATTTGCTCGTCCATTGCAGATTGTTTTGACATTAGTCATTTCTTAAAGATACATTGTTGTTTTAATAAGTTCAATAACAACAACAATCAGTTACGTTGTAAAGTTGATGTCAGGGTAATGTCGTACCATCTTCAGACTTCATGTACACATAGTTTTACCACGTGAGTTATTGAAGGAAAAAAAAGATTCATGGAGTCTTCTCTGTTCAAATTTCATTCTGTTGCACAAATGTATGAATGACAGTAACACAGGATTCCCAACCAACCCAGAAATCAGAGAAAACTTGGAAAAATACTTCCCCTTCCGTTCAGGAAAAAGTCAGCAAATTTGAGGAAAGTCCCTCAAATCAGGGAAAAATCGGGGAATATTGTTTGTCCAGTGTTTCAGCTTTTTTTGCTCATGTCCATGGAAATAAATTGGGGGGGGGGGGAAATCTGAGAATTATGTTTTCATGAAATACTAGGAACCCTGTAACAGGTCAATACCCAGAATTTGATACTGGGAAATGCCCATTTTACGTAGAAAGAGACAGAGAATGAAATTGTGCATGTTTTGTTTGTTTGCACAAACCATCAGTTTTGTGTGAGTGAACCTCTCTAGATTTGTCTGTGCACACTGTACTGTACCACTAGGCACTCTGTCTGCTTTGAACAGAAAAGTGCACTAGAGCCCTCTAGTGTTCAGACTTGGCCAGTTGGCTAGACATAGTGTAAATATAGCTACAAGATGTAATAGACACCATGAGTGTGATGGCGTTCACTTCAGAGTTTGTGTAATACATGAACCAGAAAGAAAGGATATTCATAATAAGAGTATGCATGTATTATGTAATTGTATGGGGTGTGCGGGTGTGTGTGTGTGTGTGTGTGTGTGTGCACTTGCGTAGGTGTGCGACCATTGGTGCATGTGTGTCCTTGTGTGTTCAAGTGTGTCTGAATATGTATGTAATGTAGTATTGTTTTGATGGACTTGATCCATGCAGTCACGTTGGTTATGTGCAGATTTATTTTCCGTCGTTGTTTGACTTCATATGCCTGGTTCCTGCTTTCATGTTGTTGAATTTTTGTGCCAGGGGGATTGGTATGTAGGGCTGGGTTCTGTTTATAAACATTTTCAATAGCTTTGATATTAGGAAGACAAAATGAAAAGAGGTTATTTTGGCTGGTGAAAGTGAAATATTGACCAAACACAGTGATTGTCTCTTGAAAGATATCATACTGGACTAACATTAAACAGAAAGTTCTGTAATTCCTCACAGTAGAACTTAGTATGATGCGTAGTTGCATACAGACTATCAGTGCGCTTTACTCTGATCAAGTTATCTTTTCTCCCAAAGCTATTGATACCAAGCCACGTTGTAAGTCTCTGATGAATCTGTGAATCTGTGCAGATATGTATCTGTATGTTTTAAATTTCAAATGCACAGTCATTGATACACACGTATGTATGATGTAGTAAATTTCAAAGTTTGTATGAAAATGAACTTTCCAGCTCCCCAACAAAGCCCGTGAAGAGGTGAAGGATTGAGCTTTGTAATTTGAATGACTTGAACCCATTTGATGTTACTTTTACTTTTAGAATACTTGAGTGTCTCACTGTGTGGAAGTTGGTGAGATGATTCAAAACCCTTTAAAGAGTGAACCCCCAGGGGGTACTCAAATTATAGTCGGACGGGGTGTGCGGCTGAGAACTCGGAACTCATACCTACATCTAAGGGTCCTTTTGCTGTAAATAGGCACCCACGTCTAAGGTTTTTTGGTGAAAAATGGACCCATGTAAGGATTTCGATATTTAAATATTACATAATTTTAGCTGTAATATAATGCAATGGCCAAACAAATGATAAGAGACCCATGTCTAAGGATTTTTTGTGAAAAATGGGACCCATGTCTAAGGATCTTTGTAATGAAAAGGGGACCATTTCCAAAGTACCAATGACTCTGTATAATTTCCAGGCTGAAGATGAATTGTGTTCACTTTGAACCATGTTCTGTTCATTAAAATGTTATGTGTTTTTCGTTATATTTTTCTTCAAGCTTTTATTGTGGTGTTCGTTTGGTAATATCACCCTTCCCAGCGGCACATTCCTGTATAACCCCCCCCCCCCCTTGATGAAACCATTCCAGAAACAGTCTGGTCAGATGATCAGTTACTTAGCATGAATGGCAAAACAGTTTCAAATCTTCTGAAGACTCTTAGTCCCAAAGGCAAGATATTCTGTTGGGTTTGACATTCGGCTACATGTAGTTACTGCATGGTACTAACAGGATTAGATGACCCCACTGGTGTAACTTTCCACGAGACACGGGGTTCAAATCACTACAGGTTTTGGGGAGGGGGAGGGTGAAGGCTTTTCCTCCTAGCTAGCCCCCCCCCCAAAAAAAAAGAAAGAAAAAAAAGTGAAAAGTAGGAAGGGCTGTAGGATTCTTGAATAAAGACAGTACCGGTTAAAAAAAAAAAAAAAACCTGAAAGTTGTCCAAAAGTATCTTTTTATGCACAGCTTCTTGTCATTTTTTAATGAGATATCATGTTGTCAAGTCTTTCTTAGTTTGAAATCTTACTTACAGAATTACAAAATTGAGTTTTATTTATGGTATCAGCAATGTGCACTCATTGTTTACAGCTTGTTATTTTAGGAATTGCTTTATTGCTGAGCTGGCTGTTTAAATGTGACTTACTGTTTTCTTCCTAGCTCTTCGGTGACACACTTGTAAAGTTACTCCTTGACCTGTTTTCAGTGACTCTTCGTTAGTTCGTAAAGAAAAACGGGTTGTACATTTGGTTAATGATATCTGGCAGTATAGGATTTTATAAGTTATAAATATATATAAGATATTTGATGACCAGCATAATTCAAGAAGACATTTCTCTGTCCTGTTGTTAAATTTATTTCTATTTATGTTTTGAATTAGGAAAATTAATTGATTCAAGTTGCCGATGATAGTCGTATGTTCACGACTTATGCTGTAATGCTGCCTCTGTGTAGGCAAATGTCATAGCGGGCCTGCGACTGTCACAATGTGCCTTCCAACCTGCCTTCCAACCTGCGGCTGAGAGATAATGGTCATTAGCGCGTCCTTCGGGGATTGAGGGCAGGCCTAAGGGTGAGCTCCGATATTATGGTATTTCACCGCCCGTCGAGGAAAACGAAGCACAGGTGCGCTTGCTAGTGGCCCAGGTGATAACAGTCCCCGCAGTGTGTCCATTGACGTAACGCCGCGCTTACCTCAGGTGCAAGAGGATAACGTTTTTGCCTCGCTGCTTGCTCGATCCACAAGCGAAAGTGGTTTATGGGCTCATCTCCCAGTTCGGGTTCACCGATATTTCATGGGTTTGTGGTCGGTGAGAATTCACTGCTACGATCTGTCGGTTTTCCAGGATGTGGGGGTAATAAAAAATTGTTATCAGGACTTGGGAGTTGAAAGCAAAAGATGGGGAAAAATGATTTGACGTCGTTAATGACTTGGAATTATTGGTTTTCATGAACGAGAGCATAAATATGATCGGTCTGGTGGGTGCAGTACATGTATGTCAGAATCTAACCACAAGGGCTCATTGGTATCGGTCGTGAACGAGCCCGGGCTTGCGTTTTTTCCAGGATTGCGTGCAGTGACGCTTGGGTTTTATGCATCAGTCCATATTAATTGTGTGTCTTCTCCGCTGGACCGCCTGGTAAAATGCTGTTTGCGTCGAAGCCATCCACCTGATTTCATTAAAACGACTCCCGTGTCTCCCTTCCCTAGATCTGAATGATTCTGCAGACCGACTTTTTTCCTTCCACCAGCATTGCTGTCCTGACTGGCTTATGAATGTTGCCTTAATTCGCGACAACAACACCCCTCATTAATGTTAGCGAATCTAGGCGCAGGAACTAGATCACTGACCGCATCAGCCTTCGGGGGCCCGAACTTTAATTACCCGGGTCATAACAGTGCAGTGACAGGAGTGGCGTGTGAGGTGCAATGCCTCGGTTCTGGTGGCGATGATGGCAGCAGCAGGCATGGTCGTTTGAAGTGAGATAGAGTAAGAGAGCAAAAAAAAGAAAGGGAGTGAGAGGAGAAAAAAAAGTTGTTCCCCAAGACCATCAAGGGCTTTCATGTTAACATTTTTGTGTGTGTCAGTGACTGTCGGGCTTAGGCGGTAGACGTGACAATCCGTGGGTACATGCACATGAACTCCATTCGGTCCATGCTGTAAACATTGAGGTAAGAATGCTATCGTGCAATTCTTGTCATTTTCTACCACTGTGGCCATCTGTCAACAGCTCATCCACATTATGTTTTGTGAAAAATCTTGTGATGCTGGAGTTTTTTTTCCTCTCCTCTCCCTCCCCCTCTTTCATTCTCTCTCTTTGCTCTTTCCATGGATTTTTTTTCCTAGTCATGTATTTCCTTCCACAACCTGCGAACAATTCATCATTTGTATTTTGTAATATGATTTTTTTTTCCGGTATAGCCAGGGGGTGTGCATGTGCCATAGTGACATCATCTTTGGCACGGTAAGTGCTACCTCGTTAATGTGGTATACAAGAACTATTTCTCATGTTCTGGTCGGGTTTTGCGCTGGGAGACCTTAAAGGCATTGGTTAACATGGCAGAAGTTCCATTTAAAAAAGAAAAAAATTGTCATATTGTGAACTTCTAAATGAAAAGTCGAGATTAACGCAACATTAAAATTTTAAAGGGGTATGTCAGGGCCCCTCAACCCTGTGGATCAGATAAATTAAAGTATATAAAGTTTTGATATCTGACTTACATGATAGCATTTGAATGGACAAATAAACATCATCAAATTCAAATTTAACAGATGAATATTTACATGCAAATTAATGTCCTTGGGATAAAAATCCTGTAATATAGCTGTCTATGGGGGGGGGGTGGCTTCTGGAATGGTTGCTCAATTATTTCCACTTTTTAAAAGCACATAATAATCATTTAGAAATGCAACTTTTTTTCAGAACTGTTTTTATTTCTAACCTTATTGAGAGATACTGATAGCATGGAGAAACGGGCGAAACATTGTTAAAGGCACTGTATAACGAATGTTTCCATTAAAAAAATGTGAGCTAACATGATCCCACTGCTAGTAGTGTCTTATGAAGCTCTAAAAATGGAAGCCTGAAAAAATTGCAGTTTAAAACGATCATTTAGTGCTTAAAAAAAAAGTGAGAATCATGAGGAACCATCCAGCTTTCCCCATAGACTGCTGTTGCCAGATTTCCTATCGCCTGATAGGAATTCATGTGCCAATTTGTATCTGCACATATTGCCTGTTGACAGCATAACTGTCCAAACTTTTGTATTCTAGGGTGTTTATTTGTCCATTCAAACACTGTCAGATATGTCAGACTGCAAAGTTCGACAATTTTTTAAATGGGTCTTCCACAGTGTTATATAGCGTCTTTAAACAATTGTTGTAGTTGAGCACACTACATAGCTACAGTAGCAGTATCAAAACACTCTCAATTCAGAAAATATGTGGCCTCTGTCTGTGACATTTGATGACAAATATGGAAAACTTCATTTTTTTGTTTCCATTGTTGGTTGAAGAGATGGTTTTTGACAATCTGTCTACAGTTTCATTTTGGGGAAACAGGTTTGGGTATGAACTGACCTAGTTTAGGCAATGAGCGGATCTTAAAAGTCATTCTTAACTGACTGATAGATTTATCGGAGAGTTGGAAGAATTAGTTTCCTTGCACAGGCCAAACACATCATTAACAATGTTTCTTCTTTAAAAAAAAATGAGCTACATAATCCTCCATGCTATAAATGATGTGGTCAAAAAATGATGAAAAATTAGTACTTTCAAATGATCATTGAGTATTTTAACCTGTTCAGGAGTCAGGACAGTATGATTTTGTACCAGTGGCAGCATACTTTTAAAAAGTTTTGTATTCCAGTATGTTTATTTTTCCATTCAAGCACTTTTTAAGTATTCCAGATCTCAAAGTTTGACAATTTTATAAACTGAACCTTCAAAATTTGAAACAATATTTTTAAGTCATTTGTGTGGCCATGTGGTGATTGTACAATAACATGAACACAGCCATCTTGCTCCATCTTTTTTGATGGAAAATGGGAAAATTTACCTCAGAAGTTGTTATTTAGTAGCCAAACAAGTCCCTGCTGAAAGGTTTGTGGAAGCATTTTCAAAACATCCGTCATGTACATTGTAGAATATTTATGCATTCCACATCTTGGAAAAATGGTCTCTTCTCATCTAAAGGTCTCTTTCCTAGATAAAAAGACGTTACAATGATTAAATATGGAAACGGATGTCGATATAAATATCAAGGTCTTCCTTTATGTACTCAATTTTTGCTTGCAGCTCTTTATTAATGGGGGAAAATACACTGACAGTAATAAAATGTTGTGCACATTTCCTTTTGGGAGATGTATTCGGACAATAAATCATACGTACAGAAGCTGTTGTTAGTGGTACTTTTATGGCAGCAAATCATAATAATGGCCAAATGCGCTCAGACTTCTAATCACTGGAAAAGTACTAGTGCAGTTTCCATCATAAGTTCTTGATAATTCATGGAATATGATATGAGTAGCACATTGACAACATGCCCCCCTCCCATCCCTAATCCCCCACCCTCCTTGGTCCCTACCGCTCCCAGCCACTTCCACCTGTGGAAGCGGTGCGACGAAATAAATCGAGGTAAGCAAAGAGACGGAGAGGGGTTGTGCGTATGACACAAGACGATATGGGAATTAGTCCCCGCTTGACAGTTGAGCCAAGTTTCTTCCTCTCCCTTTTAGTTTCCTTTTTTTCCTCCGGAGAGGCTCTGTCTTTGCAACCCACGTGCAGGAATTTTGGTCGAGGACCTCGTAATTTAGTCTTCTTTTGTTACAGCATGCCGAACTTAGTTCCCGATATTCACTGTCAATACGCCGTGGCGGTATTTTTGTTCGTGTTGAGACGTTTGTCTTTACGTGGATCAGAGTTATGAGAAAATGGAGACGGAATCCAGCCTTGGAATCCCAGTGTTTATACGTGTATAGCTTCAAAGTTTAGAGTGGTTACACGTGTAGGTACAGGTATGTATGTGTATTGCAGTGTTCGATGTACTTTTTGGAGACAGTGTGCACATTTCCTGTGTGATACAACTGCCCCTGCAGTGACGACTTATCAGGCTAAATACTGGGTATGACGTGCTTGTCTAAAAGACATGCCTGGAAGTATGTGATGTAACCAAGAAGTATGTAGGCCTTTAGTGTGTGTTTGTGTGCATGTTTCTTTTTTCTTTGGGGGGGGGGGAGGGTGGGGCAAGTAAAACAATCACTTTCAGATTTTTACTTGCCCGAGAATAAAAACCATAAATCTCAATCATAAATTTCAATAATATTTTGTTTACTTTTGGTGAGAATTTTGGACATAATTTCCTCATTTGACATTTGAAGATTTTATTGGGCAAGTAAATTTAAACATTTGGATCTTTCACTTTGCCTACATGAAAGTTTATCCCCCCCCCCATATAAAGCAGGCAAATGCCCTGTTGAGCCCTGGTATTTTAATGAGTAAATTCATGAACACTAAATTATTAGGCATACACGTAGTTTATAGCTACTGTATGCTTCATTTAGTATTGACATATTCTGAATGGTATGCTCCTTCCTTGACTCATGCTAAAAGAATTATACAGATAAATATAGAGTTGAGAATTTTACATGCCGTGATGCTGGCAGTCGGGAGTTGTGTTTTGTTGAATTCACGTAAAATCAAAACATCTTATTTTGGATGAGTTCTTGTCACACTTTCAGTTATCCAACCATTAACCAAAGAGGAAGCTCTGTGTCTTTGTTTATTTCCCCCGAAATCCCCGAAAATCCCCGATTCGTGAGCTATAACTCATATTAGATAATGCTTCACACGATGAGTGTGCCTTACTGAGTATGTCGTTGCTTAGGAATTAGTACACATTGGTTTTAAAACGTCAGCATTGTACACCGCATCCACCATCAGCATGTCCCGTTCGATTTTGTTGAAATACCCGTGAAGCGAAAAGAGGTATTGGTGAGCGTTTTACGCGGCCCCGATCTGAAGCGATAGATGGCATCTGGCGTTTTCATTTTGGCGGTCGTAGCTTGATTAGATGGTACAAGAAAATACCCCGGTTTGGTATGAGTAAGTGCTTTGCACCTAGTTCAATGACCTATGAAGCCACCCACTTTCCCCATGCTGGACAGACAGACAGACAGACAGACACACACACACAGAATGGATGCACATGCCGGTAGGCAGGCATCACAGCTGCAGTATTGCCGATCTATAACATGCCGGTGATCTGCACTAATTTGAATATCTGTGTCCGTATAATTACTGCACAGCATGAAAAAAAAGGAGAGAGATGGGTATGCTTGGAGGCACGTTGGCATGCCTCATTGTATGTTAGGCAAAAGTGGAAAGTTAATTAAGTTGAAAAATGAATCTAAATCACAAGAGACCGTATGTTCCCGCTATTATATTTCAGAAATGCTTATAGAATTTACTGCTGTAATCATATTGCTATTTTGTGGATGGGGAAAAAAGTCATTTGCAACCAGTAAATGTTGTTTCTGAAATCCATAAAATGCAGAGGCCGCTAATTTCTCCCATTTCTCCCTTATTTATGTTATTGAAATATTGTAGTCTGTGTTTTTGGAGCTGTTAAGAATCCATTTCTGTGGTATATAATTGTTTAAAGGCATTGTATAACAACTTTCCAGTTTAAAAAATCTGATCTTTATGATTCCCCATGCTACCAGTGTCTCTGATAAGGTCTAAAAATGAAGCCCTGAAAAAAAAATTGCAGTTTAAAACGATCATTAAGTGCTTTAAAAAAGTGAAAATCATTGAAAGACCATTCCAGCTTTCCCCATAGACTGCTGTGTTGCAGAATTTTCTATCGGCTGAGAATAATTAATGTGTCAATTTGTATCTGCACATATTGTACTAGTGACAGCAAAACTGTCCAAACTTTTGTGTTCTAGGGTGTTTATTTGTCCATTCAAACACTGTCAGATATGTCAGATAGCAAAGTTCGACAATGTTAAACGGGTCTTACACAGTGTTATGTAGCGTCTGTAAGGTATCAGTGAGAAACATAATTTACATATTTTGTGTACAATTGCTAGAAAAATATTATTTATTGAAATTCATGTGCATGCATGCAGTAAACTTTCCAAATGGAAAAATGCAATCTATAAAAATACTTGACAAATGTGTGTAATTAGAGACATTTTATCATTCTCATCCCTAGGTAAACAATACAATAAAATTGATCAAATTATAGCAGTGTGGATGTGTATGTATAACACCATGTCAACAAGTCTAGTAACCTTTTATGGACATACTTGGTTCACATCTCGAAAACTAGACCATTTAATTTGCTGAGCAGCATACACAATGGCCTGGTCAGTTGCCAGAGTTTGTCCCCCACCCCCAACCTGCCCTCCCCCCACCATCCTCATGCTGTTAGCGGTCATTGCCAGAAACCTTCAACCTGGTCAGTTGTTTTTCAAACCTCCGCTTTTCATTCAAACAGTAAAATGACATTGAGGCGGCCAGGCACTGAATTGGTGCTTTAAGCCCACGAGGCAATCTTTTCTTTTTATAAAACGCCATTTGGTGAACTGCTGTGCGTTAGTACGTTTGTTCGTGCTGCCAGTCTGTAGAGGTCATTGACATTGACCATTACAAATGCTCTTACAGCGCACCGTGACAATCCTCTCTGCACTTGAGGCGATCTCGGGTTCGCTGTCAGCTCACTCTTTGATGAAGTATTTCCCGTACCAACTTTCATTACGTGTAGTGTTGACATGGCGTTCCAAGTGCTTAATCCTTTTCTAAATCCTGTTGCGTTTTTGATGTAATCATCGATGAATGTATCAGTGATATTGCATAATTGGATGATTTTTGTCCTGAGCTCATGATATCATCAATGAATTTGCTGGTAATATTACATAACTCAATGATTTTTGTTGTAAGGCCTAAAAAAAAAAATTGTTGTATTGGCGTAACGGCTCACTGAAAAATAGGGTCGGTAGGGTTTTTTTTTTTTTAATGGGCCACTATCAGCGCCCAATGCTTTCACTTTATGAACTATAAGCCTACAATCGGCCAATTCGGAAGCCGCTATTTCTTGCAATAGTTCATCAATGACATCATTTAAGCCAAAGTTGAGGACACTGAAAATAATTTTTTGGCCCAAGTGTGCCTGTTTTCTTTACTGGGTAAGACGCCATGTTGAGGTAAACAGCTCGATCATCGCTAGCTACATGTAGTTAGCGCGGCTAGAGGCTATAGCTAGCAAGGCTCCATATATAAGCGCACGAAGTGCGTTGTACGCGCGCATACGGCGGGAAAATCGCTGTTCTGTCCGCAACACTTGTACTTCCAGGTTTTCAATTCAATCACAAAGTCAGCACGATATGCGATATGGATACTAACGATAGCAATACAAAGAAAGAAAAAAAACGTAGGGTCGGGATATTTTTAGGGTTGGGTGGGTTACGCCAATTTTTTAAGGCCTAATCAATTGGAGAATCTGTTACGTGATAGCTGATAAGTATGGTACCGGTCAACATTCTCAATATGCCAGACTAAAGCGCACGTTAGGTATGACTGGGGCCAGTTTCACAGCCAAATCGCTGTTCAAGGCCAAACTGTAAAGCGACAACCCCCCCCCCCCTTCCAAAAAAAAAAGTTGTCTTTCAGTTTTGACGGAGCATGTTTCATGGCCTAAAGGTTGGTGTTTTCTGTAAAAAGGGCAGTGTTTTACGCAAAACCAGGGATGGAGTCGGGGCTGACCGTTCCGAGTCATGAGGCCTGTGGAAAAATATTTTTTCATGTAGAGTTAGTACACGTGACTTAGTCCAAGGCCCAAGGTCAAGGCCAGCAAAATTTGGCCTTTAGGCCGGCCTCCACTCCATCTCTGCCCAAAACATCCAGTTCGGTATGCCTATGATCAGTAGTAATTGGTCAAAAATTAGGGACTGGGGGTAAGTTGTCTCTCATTAGTTCTATTTTGTTAATCACATCTTTGGCAATTTGTGAGATTTTGTTCCTTCCATTAATATCATTCCATTAAGTATCAACCACTGAAAAACTCCAAAAAACAACATGATTTCCAGTCTGTGGGACTGAGAGGGTTAAGAAAGAATGCCGAAAGTAGGGGGAGCTCTTCAATAATATCAGAGTTGAATGAACAACTAATCGTCATTTGGAATGTTCATAAATATGTGCGCCGAACAAAGGCCTGCATGCGTTTAAAAATATCCACGCTCCCGGAGTCCCCGACATGCGGGCACAGCGGGCCGCCGGCCGATTGCGTGCAGAAGGGGCTGTAATCGGTGCGACAGATCATCGAGCCTGGCCGCAGCCCTGTCTGGCAGCCAGACTAATGCAATCAGTATGCGGAATGACAGTATTATCTGACAACAGTCAGGGCATGACCCCTTTAATAATCCGATACTTAACCACCGATAACAGTGTGATATTGTCTGGAGTGGAATTTTAAAGGGCAGGCCGCGGAACGTCGTCACAGTCAGATTAGCAGATTAGAATGCTAGGAGTTAATTGCGATACAACCACATTACACTTGTACAGTCAAAAGTGTATGGAAAGAACACTGAAAGGAATCAGTAAAAGTGTCCTTTATAGACATGATAGACAAGTGTTCTTTTTGTGGCAGTTCATTTTGAGTAGTTTCCTGTATGGGGAGTTTGTTTTTGTGTCCTTTATAAGTTCATAGACAGGGTAAGTCTCATCTGTAGGTGTTGGGTAAGACAGGTTTGACTGTAGCCTATATAATTTCAATGGAGTAACTGTGGGCAGAATGCTTTCTAATTTTGAAATTTGATGGACTTTTGGAGTTTAATGTGGTAACATTTACCGGCTATATTTTGTGTATTAACATGATAATAGTGCATTTAAAGGCCACTGTTTATAAACAATGTATCCCAGTTTTAAAAAATCTGAGCCTACATGATTCCCCATGCTATAGCTGTCTTTCGATACAGTTCTAAAATGGAAGCCCATGCAAAAAATTGCTGTTTGTAAACAATCATAAGCTGCTTTTAAAATAGTAAAATCATTGAGAGACCATTCCAGTTTTCTCCATAAGACTGCCCACCGCTGTGTTGCCAGAATTTCCCTTATCGGCCCTGGTATAAAATTAACTGTGCCAATTTGATATAGCCACCATATATCTGTACTACGTGACAGCATATGTCCAAACTTTTGTGTTCTAGAGGTGTTTTATTTGTCATTCAAACACTGTCAGATATATCAGATAGCAAAAGTTCGACAATTTTTTAAACGGGTCCTTCCACAGTTATATAGTTCTTTAAGTATATGTGTTTACAAGGCAGTACATGGTCTTGTGAAGTGATATGATGCACTCCTATTAATGCAAGACTATTGCTGGGCCGCCAACTTCGCATGAATTGAGGATACTCAAATTATATCTGGCAGCCTAGCTCCTAATTGCAAATTGACACGGCTATTGGTGCAATGTGCTTTCAAAGCTTGTCTTTTTTGTTGGGGGGCGGGGGGGGTGGGGTGGCGGAAGTGGATAACAAAATGTAAAGAGAGCTGCATGTAATATCCTCTGTGAAATGATAATTACATTTCTGAGTGTAGTGTCCCTTCTTCCTTATTGCTTGTCCTACGGCTTTTTTTTTATAAACAGTCTACTTCTCAATTTCTTGTGTGAGTCTAACCACATGGCTAGAACCATGAGTATTGTTTTTGCGGGTTGGAGACGACTTTATTCCGTGATTATATGAAATCAATTATCTATG